>SDVV010045741.1:0-10040 GCA_016164225.1 Gammarus roeselii
GTGTCTGTTGAAGAATGAAATACATGAAGTCCCCATTACAACCAAAAAACAGCTTATTGAACGCCTCATAAAAGTTTGGTTCCATTCTGACAGAATCAAGGATTTGTGCATGACACTAATTCGTGGCATGCCTAAACGGGTACAAGCCCTTAAGTCTGCTAAAGGAGGGCAAACAGACTACTGAAATACTCGTTCTGCATAAATAATATGAAATAAATCATATATCAATACATAAATTGTGTTTATTTCACCTTTTTATGTAAAAATACCGAAAATCTCAAAAATCCATAATAATTTTTCCAGTACTGTATTAGTCTAGTTCAAAGTTATGACCGATATTGAGGCGGAAAAATATGGCTAACTCCTCAGGATGGATACATGGTCTTCTCCAACTACCACAAAAATCACCCCATGTATGATAAAGAAATTGCAACTATGCAACAGGACTGGTATTGAAATGCATTACAACGCCTCGTGCTTTGCATTAAAAAATGCGATAGTTATAAATCAAAATTGAAATTGCACTCGGCTTTCAAAGGTAACATAGATATACATCTCATCAGCTCCAAACAGAAGCTAAAGCAAACGAATACAGCTTTGTTTATGATACACACTGAAACCAAGCTACGGTAAAAACGTTTTTCTCATCTACTGACACAGACTCATTACTGACCGTTTTCAAAGGCGTGTCCTACATTGAGGCGGAATACATGGACTTCTCCAACTACCCGAAAAATCATCCCATGTACGATGAATCCAAGAAAATTACATCTCGAACTTCTGAAAAGCGAAACAGCCGAAGCTTACCCGAGTGAGATCATTTGCTTGCAGCCAACGTGTTACAGAATGTTGCTTGAGTCCGACGCCACAAAATCAGCTACTAAGGGTATCAATTACCAGACATAACCAAAAAAAAATCAAGCATGAACAATACAGAGACATCCTTAACCAGAAGACCTACACACACTTTGAGATCATGCACAACATTCGCGCGCAAGCATGCCAGATTCAAATTGTATGCACTATTAAAAATTGCCTCAGTAAATTGAAAACAAACGTTACTATCTCGACTCCTGCAGCAATCTTGCATATGATCATCCGGACATTTCCAAAAAAATCCATTGAAAATAAGCCTATCGTCACTAAAAAGAGGAAAAGATGTGACTTGGCTGATGAAAGTAATGTAAACATGGATTGAACATGTAGGAGATGTAAGCCGGGTGACACCTTCTTTGGCGTATGTACTCCCGTGAATGACTAAAAACACGTCAACTCTTAATATGTTATACCCTCTAAATGTTCATAGTGTGTAAATATTTCTATGAAACCAGGTAAAAAGATTTAAAAAAAAAATGTTCGATTGTCCACAGAAATACGGATTGAAACGTACTGCAACCGCCCTAAATATTTAAAAATGATGTAAGTGTTCCTATGTAAACCCATGTGTCTATATCATAAAATATATATAAACATAATCACCTTGTCATTACGTCCACAGATATATTTATTGAAAATACGTGAACGTAACTGCAACTATTTGATTCCGAACGATGAGCCCTGACGGAACTCTGCAAATCAAATAGGCATACAACGAGGAAAAGGGGAATGGATTTAATCAAATAAAATAGATTGTGCCATAAAATGCCACGTTTAAACTATGATCATCACTTATACAGAGAAAGATGTCATAATCTACGTATTACAAGGATCAAGCAGCCCTACCATGCGAAATAATCCAATCAAAATAACCCATTACAATTATAATTGCCTTCTACAAGACCTTTCAACATATCTATATAAACCGACCGGAACCGAGGCGTTAGCCTCGTGAATAAAGGTACACCCTAATGCATGTCCAAATGAAACAAATGCTATTCCCACCGAACGCGGCAAGTGATCAAAGGTACACCATACTTCATGACCGAATGAATCAACGCTATTTCTACCGAACGCGGCAAAGTGATTCAAAGTATACCCTACTGCATGCCCCGAGAAGTGCGAGTTAAGATAAGATCACTGTACGACATAGAAGGATAAAGGTCTTTCGTTAAAATTACGGGGCACTTGCGTTTGGACTACCCCAATAGTAATTAAATTGACCACAAACAACAATTAACTGAACCTACAAGTATATGGTCTAAGCGACCAAGTCGGACACATAATGTAATAACATACTTCCCAATCATTACACTATCCCATTTACGTTTAGGTGAGCCCCAATCTCAGGCGCCTGACTCCCCCTCCCATATACTCCCCCTTCCCAGGCGTTCTCTATGTACCTAAAGTAATCAACTTGACCACAAGAGTATTTGTCTTGACCTACAAGTACAATGTCCGAGATATAAGTGACTAAGTCGTACACACTATGTAATTAGATACATCCTAACCGATACATAGTCCCACTTGCGTTTGGACGACATTCTCAGCGGGGCGATCGTGAAATAGGGCTTGTAAAAATCCGTAGAAATTACGTTTTTGGCGTGACATACACTACTAATGAGGGAACAAAAACCTGTCGCTTCAAGCGGCCAGAGGTTGATCGGCAAGTACGCCTTCCAGAGGAGAGTGGGAGTTTGGCACGTTGCAGGATTTGACAGATTCGAGTACAAATTGGATGCAAAGATTGAGTGGTGTCGGTTCAATGATTGAGGAACAGGTCACGAGTTGACCTTCAGAGACGTTACTGTTTTGTGACTGCATACGTGGGATGCTGGAGTCTAAATAACTGAGTCTAGTCGGGTCTGGTGATGGCGTCCCGAATTAAGCACCACAACAACTCAGACCATGTTTCAAGTTACACCTAATCAATTCTAGCTAGCAGATATCAGTCAGCAAAATAGACTTTTCCCCCGTGGAATTTAAAACTTCATATGGATTTTGTTTATTTGAGCTTCATTTCCACAGGAGCCTCAAAACTTCATATGCAAATTTCTTACGTTACTATATCTTGACAACCGTTTGTTATGGATAATATCCATTAACAACCCTTCTTTATGAATAATAGCCATTAACAACCCTTCTCTATAGATAATATCAATTACCTTTTTATTCAAGATTTCTCTTAATCTTGAATCATGATGGAATTTTTATTCGCTAATGTACTGTCGGTTTCAAAGTTATACCTTATTTTTAATTTTGCGTTGCATTCAAACTTCATTTAATTAAAATTGTATGAAGTTAGATAAGTTTTTATGGTTGTATGTTTACAATCAAGCTTCTGGAGGAACTGCAAATGTGTAAATGTACTGAAAAACATACTATCTCTGTGCAGGGATGTCGTAAACAAAACGCGCAATTAAAAACAAGGTTAATTGCTGCATGGCCCTCCGCTCGCTCCCACCCGTTTAAATCTGTTTGCAAATTGAAATTACAATTACAAATTATATCTGTTTACTTTATTCATGCTTCCTAAGCAAAGAACGTTTGACGACGAAGACATGTCTTCCTTCAGGTATCAGTATGACCGATGGGTGATCAATATGTCACGTGACCGCAGGAGAGGCACGCATCACATCATCACGGAAGCAACGACTAGTAACCATGGCAGCAAAATATCACGAATTACGATGTTGGTCGTTCATGTTCCAGGCAGTGTATTGCGTCACCATAGTCTCCATAAGCCGTGCATTTCTCAACATGAATGCGGTTGCTGATAGTTCATCGCATGAGGACTCCCGTCGAGAGTAAACGAAAACCAATCAAGGAGACAATCGACTTCCACTATCGTCGTCAAACCATGTATTTTGTGTATGTTAAAAACACAAAATTGAGCGAAACTGTCAATAGCAGCCTCAATGCAAATATTGTGAAGCCAGGAAAAAAAACACGCTTTCATAGTTTGAGATTACCAAATAGGCAACTTAGTAATGCGCAGAAATGTCTTTCACTGACTAGATGAGATTTTGTCTCACATCTTCAAAGATTTCACGGACATTCATGGAAGGCATCAAGAGCCTCAGCAACAATTTGTAGAGAGGTCAAGACTTCAGGTTTACTTTCTCTTGTTTCAGCAAACGTTATTCCAAAAAGACTCTGAAAATTTAATTCGTGAAACAATTGTTTGGTGCATATTAGTTGCCATGAATAATCACGAATCCTAAAGTTTTAACATCCAGGGAAAATATCATACCCTCTCGTTTTAACTATCATCAACTTCGCGCTCTTCTCGGCTTAAGAGGCTTCAATGGACTTGGGAATTACAGATTGCAATGACCAGGGATTAGATTACCATAAAAGCATCCCTGACGTTAGTGAAGTCAGTCTGCTTGGAGGAAAACATTTGAAAATCGGCTCAGCCAAAAATTGAAAATAATTAGCTTTAGTTTTGAATAGAAGTCGTTCTACTCACCAAGATATCTTTTAATCTTCCATCAATAATTATAATTATACGAGAGCTTTCCAATGCAAATAAAATTACACTACAAATAACAGGTCCTGTAGAAAATTAGAACGAGGTTCAAGATCCAACTTTTCGTTTATTTCCAATCTTCGAGTGTAGGTTAAATAGTTATATTTATAACGATAATACCAGACAAAAAATAATACCGTAGTCTTTTCAATAGCGTGGGTCTCAAAAAAAAACGTCGGGAACAAAACTTTGCAAAAATTCAAATAGTTGCAGCAAGTGATAGGAGACTCGCTTCCTAAAGATAAGAAGCGCTGATACAGGCAGGTCAAACAGAGAGCTGTTGTTCACAGCAAACTTTTACTGCAAATGTACTAGGTTTTTAAACGCTGATACTGATAGGCAGGAAACGCTTAAGCCGGCATTTCAAGTAGAGAGCTGCTGCTTACATCAAACCTTAAACGAAGAAACGCAGAGTTTCTATCGCGAATACAGTTAGATAGATAGCGCTAACGCTTTCAGGTCAAGTAGGTTGGTAGCTTCTGTTCACAACAACATCAGTTAAAAAGGAGGCCGGGTCATCTATCTCTTGACTCGGCATTGTTAATATCACATGACCAAGACAACAAGTTTAGAATGTGAGAAAATTCCTATTAGCACACATCATTTCGATAAGAGTATTTCAAGGTACATATTTTTTTACGTATAACGAAAGGTTATAATAGTAATGTAGCCTTCAACAAGGCATAGATGATACCAGGTCATCTGCAGCGGGAATTGTTCTCTTTCAAATTTTTCCAGTTTTTTTACTAACATCAGTCATTTACAGGGACTCAGGGAGACGATGACATATATTCTTCCCTATCTGAGCAGTGCTCCACTCTCTTGCCATACCCCTTTATCGAAGTCTGCGTCCAGCCCGGCCCTTTCATAAAGACCAAAGCAACAACCACAGTTATCTCCAGCATTTCTCTGCAAACCAGGTTATCACGTCAGCAAGGATTACGGGAGCAGAAAAATCAGGTCAAGTCACAGGTTTCCCCAACCCCATCACCGTTGTTGTTTTCGTCTGTCACCTCACCAAAGCCTCGCTCTAGTCATTTCCTTCAACCATGTGCCACATAGGCGCTTCAAATCTACTTGCTGCCAATGGCCGGCATCTGTTGCCTGCTGGTCGGCACAGGAATGGCTCAACCCACCCTAGCCTCCAATGGCCGGCATCTGCTGCCTGCTGTCGGCAAAATGGTGCCACAACCCACCTCCAATGGCAAGCTGCTACTAATGACGTGCCTCGATCTTTGAAAGGTGACTCAAGTTTTTTTTCATGCAAGATACTAGGATCCAAAGAATTCAATATCGCCATATCACTAGTGCCATGGCCTGATCACTAGTTGATCAGGCCATGGCACAGGTTTAGATTTCACTCAAGTAAACCGAAATAAAATACGGTAATAATGTCGACCAAAATATTTTAAAATTTGATTTTGGTGTAGTTTGAATCGTAAACGAATATTTTTATTGGTACTGTAGAGTTTCGTATTTGTTTATAGTTATACCAAGAAAGTTTCCGATCATGCATCTATAAACCAATAAATTTATACCGAAAATTTAAAATATTCGTTAAGTTTACTCGACACATTAACTCAAAGGATAATAAAATATGAATTTGGCTTCTCTTAAAACCTTCGATCACCGGTATTCCGAGATGGACGCTGCATCAACGTCTGATGGAAAGAAATGAATCGCACTAATTTGTAAATCAATAGTCTATTTACCTCGTTACTCGACCAAGTTGTCAGTCAGAACATGAAAAGATTGTGGGTTAGATCTTGTTTAGGCATCAAAAAATACGAGTCTGTTGAAAAAAATTCAGAAAGTTTTCGACAACTTTTTGTGGAGAACAAATTTGATCATTTTCGTCTTCGCTCGGTCCCGACGAGTGTTTGAGGTAAAGTGATAATTTCTCTGCGAAACATAATTTTCAGGATCGCTCAGAAATAAACCAATGGTACAGACTAAACATTACGGACATTCATCTTCTCATAGAATATTCACTCGGTTACTTTTCAATCTGTCCTCCAATTGTGAAATAGAAAATAATCCTGCAATATTACACCGTAAAATGAATTTTGATATCATAAATGTTGTTAGTTTCTTTTCCAAGGATTTACCATTAGTGAAGTATCTATTGCAACTGATCCTGCATAAGCATTACTGCACGAAGGACGCACCCATACACGAATCCAGGTTTATTCAATTAAATTAACTCACTGTAACCGCCGTCTCCACAGTGCGTGCCGTCAATCCCCTTCCCTGTCATCACCGCACCAAATCTTACCATCGACCAGCCAGGCCGCGTAACTTTACTTTGCAAACTAATTACCATTGCGCTGATTGCTGCCAAAACCAATTGAAAAGCTTCAATGCAATGAACAGCATCCATTAAACTTAGAAACAGACTTTTGGAGGCGGCTTCGATTGAAAACACTGAATTCCGGCAAAATCAAGGCTGAGTTCCGGCAGAATCAAAGCTGATTTCCGGCATAATCCAAACTGAATACCGGCAAAATCAAGGCTGAATTACGGAAAAAATACGGCAAAATTCCGGCAAAATTCCGGCAAAATTCCGGCAAAATTCCAGCAAAATTCCAGCAAAATTCCAGCAAAATTCCAGCAAAATTCCAGCAAAATTCCAGCAAAATTCCAGCAAAATTTCAGCAAAATTCCAGCAAAATTTCAGCAAAATTCCAGCAAAGATCCAGCAAAGATCCAGCAAAGATCCAGCAAAGATCCAGCAAAAAATCAGGCAAAATTCAGGCAAAATTCAGGCAGAATCAAGGATGAATTCAAGCAGAATCAAGGATGAATTCAAGCTGAATAAAGGATTAATTCAAGCAAAATCGAGGATGAATTCAGGCGGAATCGAGGGTGAAGCTTTCGCTCGCAAACGAAACAAGAGATGGACTAATATCTTGCATTTTACGATGAAGAGTCGATGTTTTCTGGACAGAAATACAGATTGCGTCATGAGAACTTGCGTTGCTAACGCGCCTCCACCTTCTTCATTGATGAAACCTCCAATTTCAAGAGATCGTCCCCTAGCTCAGGTACATCAACGACTGTCGAAATTGCGTACTCGTAATGTTAGTGGAAGGTCACTAGCACCTCACCTACATGTATCGAAGATTTCATTTTGCGCAGAGGATGTTAGACCCAACTGAAACACTCGTTCAAAGTGAGCGTCAGCCCTGAAACAAGTGCAGTTTCTCATCGTTGGTGGAGATTCAGGATTCTTTCCCCTCGCGCTCGTTAATGTTAATGTAACTGTAAAGCGAGTTTACCAAATAATCAATTTGAAGCAGAATATAGAACGTTTTTATTATTTCGGTACAGACTAATAAATAGACAATGTAAACAAATGTCGATGAACGGAGCCAATGACTCGGCAGTAGGGAGCATACACTTTTAAAGGTTCCCTACTTCATCTTACCGCGATTAATGTTGCATGAAAAGTTTTAGGACCAGCCCCTGATCGGGCTAAACAAGTTCATTTTTTTCCCGCGTTTATCAATAATGGACAGAAGATGAATAAAATTTGGTCAAGAAAATATGTACCGCAGCATCCTAATTAATATTTTTGTATGTGTATTTAAACTTGTCATAGCAGAGGAACGAGCCCTGGTCATCCAAGTGAAGGACAAAGAAACGTGCCACTGACCCATCGGCATCCTCTAAAGGAATTGATTCAAGCTAAATTGAAAGAAATTTTATCATCGTTTAGGTCGCTCGTGCTACAACGAATCTTTTCGAAACATTTATAAATAGGCGTTACATTTCTTTTAGGTGGGGGCTATGATAGCTGATATTTTTACTCTTCTCCGACCATTTGATGCAAATTAGTTTCAATTAGTAAAATATAATATGCTGCAAGTTAGGCTGCGACACAGTAGTGTTAGAACGGGACATGTGAAGTAGTTCGGGGACGGCTCCTTAATAATTACTGTATACCTTTGCTTTTAGCTCAGGAGACAAGTCCAATTCTAGGCGATGACGCCTGACATTAGTTACTTTTCCCCTGGAATTATAACAACTTAATTCGTCTTAAAATCATTTTGCATAATATGCAATATTAATAATACTTTTAATAATATTAGTCTTTATTGAAGCACTCGATGGTAAAATAATGATTACAGAGAACAAAATTGACAGAGCATTCCCACCAATACATTCAAATTACGCCTCAAAAGAACATACATGGAGACAAGACAGTAGGGATGAAATACGCAACATAGATTGATAAGTTGCGTTAGTGACAAGCGTTCCTAGAGAAGTTATATGTCTCTCTCCTACATTTAAATTCGATTAAAATTAAACTCAATTAGTGCCGTGACTCTCATTTGGGCGAGTCCCTGTAGAAGTGATGTGTCTGAAGTTAAGATTAGCGGGGAAATCTACGGCTAAGTGGATTACAGTGGTTATGTCAGGTATTTGAGACGTTTTCTATTAGAAATCATCTGTTAATACCTCTTCGTTCGTGGATATTATTGATATGTTTTGATATGAATAACTAACATTTTCATTCAGGTAATTATTAAATATGTAATGAGGTCCCATTCATGTTGACGACTGGTAAGGATTCAAATGATTGTTCAAACCTCAATTACTAGTAAATAGAAGGCATGATATAGAACTCATCAATAAATATTATCCCATATATTATTATCAATTATTTGTCAGAGTTCCTCCATTACCTATCTGTACACACTCGTCAAATCATCTCGTGTGGTCATGCCTTCCAGAATGGCTGTTAAATGCTAGATTCGCTGCCTTGAATGCTGTTATTTTGGGCGATTTGGAAAAACTCAGCATTTTTGGAACTCGTGACAAATGCACCGGTCAAGAAAGCTGTATCCTACAGATTCAATATCGCAACAAAATTTCAACCTAAGACGAATTCTTTGTGGGAATAATTTTTTTCCTCAATATAGACTAGCCATTAACGGATCAGATTTTGCGACTGAACATTCCCCATGTATGAAAATGCTCTGAAACTGATTTGATAGACACAAAGCTTCTAGAATTTGCGATCGCCTATAAGGGTTAATATACCGGTGAAAAATCTTGCAAATTATAAATATATTCATCAGACCACACAGCGAGACTGATTCAGCATCTGACGTGAGTTCTTATCTGGCGAGTTTTCCGCAAAATTTGGCACAAGCGAGGTGGAAAAGGTCGACAAACAGAAGCTCCCCCACGGACGGGTTAGCAGCCATCAAACACCGCTTTCAGGCGCCAAGACGAAAACTTCACTCGCCTCAGGGGACAAAAAACAGCATCAAGAAAATGGCAGTGGTGGAAGATATCAGTGGCGGGGGAAAAAACGAGCAGCAGGGAGAAAAAACGGGCAGCCGTGGCAGAGGGCAGCCGTGTAAAAGGGCAGCGGTGGAGTGTAAAAGGGCAGCGGTGGAGTGGAAAAGGGCAGCGGTGGAGTGGAAAAGGGCAGCGGTGGAGTGGAAAAGGGCAGCGGTGGAGTGGAAAAGGGCAGCGGTGGAAAAGGGCAGCGGTGGAAAAGGGCAGCGGTGGAAAAGGGCAGCGGTAGAAAAGGGCAGCGGTAGAAAAGGGCAGCGGTAGAAAAGGGCAGCGGTAGAAAAGGGCAGCGGTAGAAAAGGGCAGCGGTAGAAAAGGGCAGCGG
>SDVV010045742.1:0-10040 GCA_016164225.1 Gammarus roeselii
ACCAAACTGGACACTCTCTCCTCAGTTATACCCATCACATCTTCTGCAGATAGGCCACCACTGACTCCACCACACACAGCAGCAGACCTAGCTACTCTCTCCTCAATCATCAACTCCACCTCCCTCACAGACAACTCAGCACCCCTCACGACAGCAGAAACACCTCCCGCAGCAGACATTGCATCCAACCTCTCAGAAACTTCAGACAGCCCCCTAGAGATTGATCCCACAGCAGCAAGCAGCTGATCAAATGCTGATAGAAGATTCGACTTACTTTCACCATCAGCACCAGACACCACCCCGGACCCACTCCTGCACCTGCAGCAAAAATACTTTACAGCATTCCCTCCCTCCCTACACACACAATCAATGACGCCCCTGTCAATCCCAACACATGCGGGTTCTGCATGAAACTTACATCCACACAAGAAACATCCAATCGAGACGCCACCAACGATCCGGTCAAAGAAGGAACAGCGCGCACCCACCAACACCAGAACCACCGGAGTGATCAGAGGCGCCCCCAACACTGACACGCCTAGATGCACCAGGCCCCCCCCCAGCATCTGCGCATCCCACACCAGCACTGCAGACACTACCGGACGGCTGCAAAGGCAAGCAATGCAGATCCTCGTCATCCTCCGCAGCATCCAGCAATGCGATGAGGGAAAACACCGGCGACACCGCCCCATCACCCGCCTCGGAGTCACCACCGCGGCCACACGCAGCACCAGGCAAGCCAGGAGGAAGTTCGTCCTGGTCTGCCTCCAGGCAAGCTTGGACCCCGAGAAGACACATCCACAATGTTTGGGTCCCAGTCTGGATTGTTCTTAATCTCCCAGAGACCCACATTGAAGAGCTTGCGCTTCTGTGGCTTGCCAAAACGTTCTTTGTTCTCGTGGTACGGGAACAAGTCCTCTGCCTTGAGGTTTCCTGTTTCTCTGGTGCCATAGAAAATAATTGGGTACCTCTTGGGGGGTCCACCATTAGGCTCAGGTTCAAATGGGTCAATCCTTCCAGGCCAATGAGGATAACCCTTGACCTTGGCGAAGATGAAGTCGTACGGCTTGAAATCAGTCCCAGGCATGATCGACACACGGGAGCGTCAAAACACGAATTTCCGTCACCAGCAGCTATCAGCACAGGGCGCACACAAACGACAGCCATCCGAACATGAGCCACAGAAACTGTTGCCACCATGTGCCACCATGCCCCTGTCTTGGTGGAGTATATCATTCAGATGAATGATGTTGCAGAGTATCCTGGTTTGAAATCAGTTATGTGGTCTTGCCTTGACTGGCATTATGAGTTTCTGTATGGCACTGTGGAGGAGAATTAAAGTTTGTTTCTGTCAATTGTCCATTCACTTGTAGACAAGTTTGTTCCCACTTGAGACTCTCCTTCACGACCAAGTTGGTTGCGGAGCCCTCCTAGGGATCTGATGACCAGTAGATCTAAAACTTGGGCGCAGTATAATATTTTGAGGGGGGAGCTTGGTAGGCGACATGGGGAGGTGTTGGCATCCTTGCAGAGATTTAGTGGGCTTAATTTTGAGTACTGAAAACTTTCACGCTACAGCCTGTGTCTGTATGAGCAGAAATTAGCCAACAACTTCTCTGTTACTCCAGAGATGTTTCACTCCTCTATCAGAGAAAGAAAGAAGGGCTGTTCTTCAGGGTACTCTGAAGCTTCCATCTGGTGAGGTTGTTGCTAGTCAGTGAGACACGAGTCAGCTATTTGTACACTTTTTCGTTGGTTGTTGTGGATGCTGATCGTGTCGACCCTTCCCCACATCAGTTTTTCCTGGAAAATTTAGTGGGATTTGTATGACCAGACTGTTTCCCATGTTTTGGATGGTTTAGACTCATCATCTGCACCTGGACCTCATGGCATTTACCCTAGTGTTTTGAAGTCATGTTCTTGGCAGCTGTCATTGCCCTTGTCTCTGAGTTTTGGAAAGTCATTAGGCCTGGTAGTTTTACTGGAGGCCTGGAAGGAACCTCGTGTTGTTCCTATATTCAAATCTGGTTCAAGAAGTAACCCTCTCAATTACAGACCTGTGAGTCTTACTTCAGTTTGATGTAAGGTGCTGGAGCAGGTTATTGTGTCCCAGGTGGTGTCTTTTCTGGAAGATTCTGGAATTTTGTCCAAGGGTCAATTTGGTTGCAGGGTGGGAAGGAGCAATAAAGATCAACTTTTGCTTACTTATGGTGAGGTTGCTGATTGCGTAGATGACGGAATGGTTGTTGATGTGGTCTTTTTGGATTTCTCTAAAGCATTCAATGTTGTCAGTCACTCGGTTGTTGGACAAACTGAGATGTGTGGACTGTTGACTGGATTCAAAATTTTCTGATAGGGAGGCAAATGTGAGTTTCTGTGGGGGGAGTTGTCAGTGACTTTTGGGAGGTGACAAGTGGTGTGCCTCAGGGTTCTGCTGTTGTTTCTGCTGTATGTCAATTATGTTGCACCAAGTGTGGCTTGTGAGTGGAAGGCCTTTGATGACGACTTCAATCTTTATCTGAGTTTCCCCCGCAATGTACAAGCAGTTCGCCTGGGTGTGTCTTCTTGCAGAGGGATCTGGATTTGTTGCAGTCTGTGTCGTTGTCATGGAATCCCTTGTTGAACATTGACTAGTGTGACTATATGCGTTTCTATAGGGGCTGTCTTGGATTGGAGCATATTGATTATAGAATTGCTTTTAATTGGATTGTTGTGGTACTTGAGCTTGTTGATTCTTTCAGGGTCTTGGGAGTGCTTGTTGACTCAAGGCTGCGGTTCCATCTCCACGTGAGGAGTGTTGTAAGAAAGGCTTCCACTCTGGCGACCAGTCTGCTCCGCTCTACTGTCAATAAGAGTTCTGTTTTAATGGTCTCTTTGTTTATTACTCATGTAAGACCCATCTTGGACTACTGCTTATATGTGTGAAATGAGGGATATTTGGGGAATCTGAGATTGTTGGACTCAGTGCAGAGGAGGTGGACCAGGGAAATTGATGGGCTAGGTGGAGTGAACTAGGGTGAACAGCTCAAAGCAATGCAGTTGTTTTCTGTGAGGGGGAGGTTGTTGTGTTGAAATCTTGTGAAGTGTTGGAAGATTTTTCGTTGTTCTGTTGATTCAAGTTGGTCTGCTCTGTTTGAGAGAGCTCCGGATGTTGGCACACATGGGTATTCTTCCAAGCTGATGGTTCCTTGCTGTGAGACGAACTATAAATGCAGATTCTTTAATTCTCTCTGTGTGGAGATTTGGAACCGGCAGCCCACTGATGTGGTGCAGTGTGATTCACTTTGCGGCTTCAAGAGGGCATTGGTGGAGGAGTTGGGGGCAGTGTTGTACAAGTTTTGCTAGACCCAATTTGATGTGATCTTGTGGCTTTGTTCATGTTTCTAACAGTTGTGTGCAGTTGTTGAGTGTCTGCATTTTTTTGTCTTCATTTGACCTACTAAGCGCATTCCAACCAGCGTCCTTCTGCAGTGCTTGCGCAATGCTGTTTTCTTTTATTGCTGGCGCGCTGAGGTGTACTGCCTCCCATGCCTGGGTGCCCAGTTGGCGGAGGCTGTTGGGGCTGTGGAGGCTGCAAAAGTGAGATACCTTCCTTCAAATACAATCCCAACCCTCTCTGTCTCCATCCTCCATCTGATTACACATTTCAGTGCATCCTATAGAGGAACTTCGAGACAATATATTCTTGCAGGCCTATATTAGTCAACATTCACAGTTATTCATTTAGTTAAAAGCGCAGGGATATTGTCAGAATTGCTACCTATCGATTTGCAGAGAGTGAAATATTTTGTGGGAGTTGAGCAATCAAAGATTTGAACCTTTAGAGCGGGAAAGCAACACTGCACACAAAAACTGAAGACTTGCTAACTCATGACTAACCTGTGCTTCAGCTGCATTTCTAGTACTGGAGTTTTGTCCCAGCCAACGTGATCTTCCTGATTCAAGAACAGGTTCCTGCTCACTTTGAGCAAACACACCAGAGAATTTTGATGAACCAGCATACTCATTTACAAAATTAGTGTCTCCATTAGCTGAAATTTCCCCTTGGATGCCTTCATTGCCCTCTTCTTCATTGGTGGTGTTTGGTCTGCTTGTAGCTGGTGCTGCTCTGGCTACCCTCCCACGCCCTCTGCCTCTGTAGCTTCGTGAAACCATAATGGCGTTTATCTGAAACTAGATTGAGACAATCAAAAACATATAACCTATGAAACACAATTGATCCAAATATAGTTAGCTGATACATAGCATTGTCTGTGGTGACTTCTTGCATTTTCAACAAGCTGTGATGGAACCAAATTCATGCAAGATCCAGTGTAATCATACTTGCAGAATGCACACATATCCCTAGCTACTTCATCTAAACCTGGGTGCCAAAAGTTTTGAGAAACTATCTCCATTAATTTGTGCCTTCCAATGTGTGCCAGTTGATATGCACTTTCTGAATAACTTCAATTATAAATAGAAATGAAATTGCTGGCACTATTTTATTCTCTTTACCACTCTTAACCAAAAATCATCAATCACTTGAAGACTACTATGTGGTCCATTGAATTGATTTAGACAGTTCAGTTTTAATTTCTGTGTTTCAATATTGTTCAAAATCTAATTTCCTTAGAGTTTAATACCAAAATCAGGATAATGTCTCATCAGATTATCCTTTGCAATCAAAAATTTTACTTTATTCAGTCTTTCATCTCCACTCTCCCCATCAGACTCAACTTGAGCACCATAATATGCCGCAACATGAATATTTTCAGCCGTCACATCTTGTTTGAAATCTAATGGATATTTAGACTTTTCTTCAAATGAATTTCCCACCAAGAGTTGACATGTTCGAAAATTGATCACCAAACTATTCTTGACTAAGCTCCAAGGATGTAACAGCCTGGGAAATCATCACTAACAATTGCACATGATAGCCACTGCATAATCAAGTTCAGTATCAAACAATTTTATTTTCTGATTTAGCAACACCTATAACATCAATTTCTTCATTGTTCATTCCTGTAAATTTACTGCCCTTTCCACTCTCAAAGATGAACTCTAAATTTTGGTCACACAATTTCTTCCAATTTTCTCTCTTAATAGACTAACCTGTGCTCCTGTGTCAATAATTGCACAGAGAAACACATTGCCTAGTCCTATATTCACATAACAGCCATAAAGTGATACAATCTTGCCTAGGACTATATCCAAATAACAGCCAGAAAGTGGTACAATCTTTCATGTACAGCAACACTCCAACTCCTGGGATTGAACATCCAGCCTAATTCTACCATGCTCATTGTCCTCTTTCTCCTCTTTGTTTTCTTACACATCACAGCTAGATTTAATCATTTTAACATCATTAACATCATTTGAGATGTTTATATTTTCATGATAATGAAATAGAGATACTGACAAGTTCTCTTTTCTGCAGAATACTTGATTGAAATTAATCCCAAATATACATTGGAGGAGAAATTTTAGTGGCTCCTCCTGATCTCTGATATTCACTTTATTAGAGCAAGCATGTCTATCAAGCATGTCTGGTCCAGATGCACTATTGCTACCTAGCTATGTCATCAACAGCTTTTGTAATTTCAAGATCAGTTCATAAAAATTCAGAGGAAATTTCAAAAATTTTATGAGTGCGCATTGGGATACAAAATAGCCGTCTGTAATTCTCACTCAAAAACTTGCTCATTGTTTTTTTTCCATATAGCAGTTGACTTGCTTTTTTTCCATATAGCAGTTGACCAAATTCATCAATTAATGGGCCAATTTCAAATTTAGAGATAGAAAATTTTGCTGCATAGGCAGAGAAATAATTAGAGTTTTATGTAATTTTTTCAATAGCTTTCTTTACATTTTTTTCTTCTCTTGATCATGTGAACCTTCTTTCTGCTTTACAATCAAGATGATGGCTTCTTTTTGTTTTATGCATCTGAAAGGGTTCACTTTGTTTCAAAGTTTGATCTGTTTTATTGCTTGCTTTTTCATGAGCAATTTCCTTTCTGAATAATACTTGCTTCTTATGGGAATTTTTCTTTCAATTGGCACATGTTGTACACAAACCTGCATCAGTAAATCAAAGTCATTCTTTGCATCCTCCACACTATTTGTCTGATCAATGAGTTGTTTCCAATCAATACTGGACAGAGATTTGTGTACATTCACCCAATTTGTATCTGCGCTACAGAAGATCAATGGCCCAAAAGTCATGTTACCGAAGAAGATGGTATTTACTGTGTTCCTTCTCAGTAGGTAGGTCAGCATCTAGACTTATTTCAATCACATTATGATCTGATAGTGCAGTTTTAGTTATTTTAATGTTTTTTATATACTCAACTGAGTTGAAAAACACTAGATCAAAGATACTGTTATATTGTGTTGACTTTTCTATAATTTGGGTATGATAGAAGCAAGATTCATATTGATAAATTCTTGTAAATCATTTTTTCATTTTGCAAAGTATATCCAAATTCATTTGCGCACAACAAATCTCTTGATTTGATCTGAGACTGATTTCCACCTGAGCCTCAACGTGAGTCATAATAGGCTCCCCCCGTAGGGCGCAACTGTTGTTGATTCAGGTAAGTTCACAGGGCCTCACATGCAAAAATATCAGTCATGTCAAGATGAAGTTAGTACATATTTCAATTGTGGCATATTCGCGTACCAGCGCGTACGAGTGAGTTAAGGGTTAACGCGTATCTTCGTAAAATGTATAGTTATTTCTGTGCCTATTGGGTGGAGAGACCACCTTACTTGCACAGGTGTTTGTGGTTTAGACAGCTTTGTATAGTCCGGTGTGTTTTCCAAAAGCAATAAGCTTTTAACGGTATGTTGGGTCCGTGAGTAGGCTTTGTAGGTTGCACGGAGGATTTAGAAATGCTCGTTGGGCTGCCGCAAGTGTGTTGCAATCCATCAGTAAGTGTTTCATGCTGATAGCCACTTGGTGGCAACAGGAGCAAGGTGGTGCATTTGTTCCTATGTCAACATCCATCAGGTGGTTGTGAGTCATCCACGTGTGTCCCCTGCACAAGCGGTTGATGAACACTTGGTCTTTTCTGTTGGTGAACTTTATTACAGATTCTCTGACTGAGGGTTTGACTGAAGGCATTTGTTGTCTACTTAGTTGACACATTTCATCACGTTGGGTGGTTATATGGGAGTTGATGATAGGGAACCAGTCCCGGTAATGTATTGCAAACAATTGTTCTTGGCGAGTAGATGCCATTTAGCAAGCGAGTCCCAAAGTTTGTTTCCTCTTATTTCCGCATGCCCGGAGGTCCAGCAGAATATCACTGCCAATCTCTTAATTCTTTATTCATGAAATTTTAATTGAATGACCTTAATGCAGTGCTTTTTAAATACTAACCTTTGATTTTACGCTTGAACAATTATTGTAGATAGCCAGATTGTTAATTGTTGACTGAACGATAAGCAAATTAGAATACTAAACTAATGGATATCCGAATTCAATTGTTTGTTCCATTCAAGTGCTGCACATTGTGGAATACAAGATACGCCTAGGTAGTAGTTAGCACAAAATTGATTTAGAAATTGTGCTCACAGTGTACTGTTTTAGTTATCTTGATGTTGTAAAATATAATAAGTGCTTTTATTTTAATATAATTTTGTATAATATTTTAGGGTTGTAGCCGGCCGGGGCTTTAGAATCTTGCTACTGTATCCACCGCGTGTCGTAGAAGGCAACTAAAAGGGGACCCCCTAGCCAGCAGTAAAATCATGCTACCGTAACATCTGCGTGTCGTAGAAGGCAACTAAAAGGGTCGGGGCGAAGGGGCTAGGAATCCCTTTCTCTGAAATACCCTTCCTCAAAGACAGCAAGACGAGTGGGGGAGGAGACGCTCACGCCTCTCCGAACCCTTCTGTTAGGGTTGCTGAACGTGCTTGGCTATAGTACAAATGCGGTAAAGAGGAGAGAGATTGGTGAGATGTTTGTGAGGAGGAAGTTTGATGTGTTGACGCTGAATAAGATGAAATTGAAAGGTAAGGGCGAATGTGAGTTTGGTGTGGTAAGTGGGAAAAAATCTGGTGTGGACAAAGGTTGGGCACGAGGAGGTGTGGTCTTGATATTGAGTGATCGGTTGGCTAGTAGCGCTACCAAATGTAAGGAGGTATCCTCAAGATTGATTTGGGTGTAAGTCAAGTTAGGCCTAGAAAGATGGCTATTTGTGAGTGCTTACGGACCTGGCAGCGAGAGGAGTGAAGAGGAGAGAGAGCAATTCTGGACTGACCTGAGTAAGTGTTTTAAAAGTGACCTTAATGCGAGAGTTGGAGATGTAGAGTTGGAGAATTGATAGGATGGTATGGCATTCCCAGTAGAAATGACATTGGAGAAAACCTGATAGGTCTGTGTATGGAGCAGGAGTTGGTGGTCAGAAACAGTTTGTTCAAGAAGTGAGGGTGGAGGAGTGTCTGACCATCTGCTGGTGGAAGGTAAATTAAAAATGGAGCAGAAGTAGAAGGGCAACAAATGAGTGGGAGGAGAGAGAGAGGTAGTGAAAGTGAGTGGACAATGTGAAAAGAACAGCGGGGGAGTTCCAGCAGGCGTTGATGGAAGCATATGACAACGTGAGAGGACAGGACCTGAGAGATGTTGAGGAAGAATGGGAGACCTTAAGGGATGCATTGCGGATATGTGCAAAGAAGGTGTATGGCATGTGACGTGTGGGCGGGTGCAGAAGGAAAGGTTGCGAGTGGCAGACCAAAAAGGTCAAACTGGCCGTGGCACGGAAAAAGGGAGCGTTTGAGGAGTGGTTGTAGGTGAAGTCGGTGTTGGCTTATGAAAGCTACAAAGAGAGGAGAAACGAGGTGAAGCACCTGCCAGAATTTTGAGAACAAAAAGATGTTTGGGATGAGGTGAAGAGGGTGAGGAAGGGAGAGACCAGAAAGGAGGAAGTGGTGAAAGATGAAAATGCCAGTTGTTGCTGGAAAGTGGTGATGTACGGAGGAAGTGGGCCAAGTATTTTGATGAATTGTTGAATATCGAGGGTGACTGAGAGGCTGACATTGTTGCTGTGAATGGTGGTGCTTTGATGCCACTTTTGGGGAAAAGATTTGTGGCAGACATTACCAGGGAAGAAGTGCAGGAGAGAGTGGAGGTGATGAAAGCAGGGAAAGCCACTGGTTTGGATGGCATTGCGACAAAGTGCCTGAAATAGGGTGGAGTAACAATAGTTGAATGGTTCGTAAGGTTACTGAACTTGTGTTTTGTGGCAGGCGTGCGGTACCTATTGTGTGACGCAGTGCCTGCATTGTTCCGCTATATAAGGGCAAAGGAGATGAAAATGAATGCTGCAACTCAAGAGGTATTATTATGAGTGATTGGTAAGTTGTACGGGAGAGTGCTGATCAAAAGGATTTGAGTCTACGGACTGCGTAATTGGAGAGGAACAGTGTGACTTCAGGAGTGGTAGAGGGTGTGCCAATCAGATTTTGGCAGTGAGACAAGTATGTGAGAAGTACCTTCCAAAAGGAAGGCATTCCAAAAGGAAGGACATTCTGAGCCTTCATGGATCTGGGGAAGGCATACAACAGGATTGACAGGGAAGCGTTGTGGAGGGTGTTGAATCTGTATGGGGTGGGTGGACATCTGTTGAAAGCCGTGCAGAGTTTCCATGTTGGCAGCCAAGCATGTGTCAGAGGGGGAAGCAAGGTGAGCGATTGATTCACAGTGAAAGTCGGACTGAGACAAGGCTGCGTAATGTCTCCCTGGATGTTCAACCTCTATATGGATGGAGTTGTCAGGGAGGTGAACACTAGTGTGCTGGATCGAGGCTTGGAACTGTTGGAAGCAAATGGGGGAAGTTGGCAGTTGAGCCAGTTGCTATTTGCAGATGATGCAGCCTTGGTTGCAGATTCAGAGGAGAAGCTATGTAGGCTAGTGTCTGAGTTTAGTAGAGCGTGTGAGAGGAGGAAGCTTTGAGTGAGCGTGGGTATGAGTAAAGTAATGAGATGCTCGAGGACTGTCAATGCGAGCAAAATTAGTGTCACCCTAAATGGAGAGCTCTTGGAGGAAGTTCAGTGTT
>SDVV010045743.1:0-10040 GCA_016164225.1 Gammarus roeselii
TCACCAGGGAGCAGCTTTGTATCTGCCTCGAACACGCTCCACCAGGGAGCAGCTTTGTATCTGCCTCGAACACGCCTCACCACGGAGCAGCTTTGTATCTGCCTCGAACACGCTTCACCAGGGAGCAGCTTTGTATCTGCCTCGAACGCGCTTCACCAGGGAGCAGCTTTGTATCTGCCTCGAACACGCCTCACCACGGAGCAGCTTTGTATCTGCCTCGAACACGCTTCACCAGGGAGCAGCTTTGTATCTGCCTCGATCACTCTTCACCAGGGAGCAGCTTTGTATCTGCCTCGAACACGCTTCACCAGGGAGCAGCTTTGTATCTGCCTCGAACTCGCTCAACCAGGGAGCAGCTTTGTATCGGCATCGAACACGCCTCACCACGGAGCAGCTTTGTATCTGCCTCAAACACGCTTCCCCAGGGAGCAGCTTTGTATCTGCCTCGAACACGCCTCACCACGGAGCAGCTTTGTATCTGCCTCGAACACACTTCACCAGGGAGAAAGGATGGCAGCTTTGTATCTGCCTCAAATAAGCTTCACTAGAGAACAAGGACGTCAGTTTTGTATCTGCCTCGAACACACTTCACCAGGAAGCAAGGACGTCAGCTTTGTATCTGCCTTGAACACGCTTCACCAGGGAGCAAGGACGTCAGTTTTGTAACTGCCTCAAACACGCTTCACCAGGGAGCAAGGACGTCTGTTTTGTATCTGCCTCGACCACGCTTCACCAGGGAGCAAGGACGGCAGCTTTGTATCTGCCTCAAACACGCATCAGCAGGGAGCAAGGACGCCAGCTTTGTATCTGCCTCGAACACGCTTCACCAGGGAGCAAGGACGCCAGCTTTGTATCTGCCACGAACACGCTTCACCAGGAGCAAGGACGGCAGCTTTGTATCTGTCTCAAACACGCTTCACCAGGGAGCAAGAAAGACAGTTTTGTATCTGCCTCGAACACGCTTCACCAGGGAGCAAGGACGTCAGCTTTTTATGTGCCTCGAACACGCTTTACCAGGGAGCAAGGACGGCAGCTTTGTATCCGCCTCAAACACGCTTCACCAGGGAGCAAGGCTGGCAGCTTTGTATCTGCCCCGAACACGCTTCACCAGGGAGCAAGGACGTTATCTGTTATGACCCTACTTCATGTGCTCGGTTTTGTAAAATGTTACACAACTGATTATAATAAGAGGGCTTGGAAGGCGCCACTCAATTCTTCGATCAATTCATTGAAACTTATCAGAATAGTTATTCTGGATTGCAGGCTAATATTCCTATGTCAGCTGTTGTAGAAAAATGTTCAAAATATGTCAATCACCTCCTACCGTTTATTATAATGGGTATAAAGACGGAAGACTTAAAACACGGGAACACCACTGATATGTTTATTTGGGTTTTTATACATCGGATTATTCAGCGAACAGAGTAGGCAAGTAGGGTGTATGACCGGGACTAAACTCTCGTGACTTTTTCAGATCTACCGTCGCGGCGTCTGTCGCCGTACACTATTACGTGCACAACAAGCTTCATACATGAGCATCCAAATCCTACGCTGGTGGTCAAACGTATCTAATATGCCTAGGCGAATAAAATCAAGTGGGCAAGTATCCTTCCTGCCCAGCAATTTTTTTATTTCAGCACTCTCTCCAAAATTTGTGTGAAAAGGAGGAGAAATGAACGGGGGCCTGCCCGCGTTCCTATAAATTTTATCGTTTAATCAAGGCATAACTTTTACCATGTTGGACTAAGAACAAGAGCATTTTAGTAAATGAAATATTTGAAGAAAAAAAACAAAGATTTGATGTTTTTTTATTGTGCTATTGGATGAAGCTCGCCGCTCGAGGTGAGAAAATTGTTGTGTTGAATTTTTCGACTTCTAATAAGGGCGAATTTATGAGATGAAGCTACGTTCTGACTCTCGCTTGATTAGTTCGTAACTATCTTCATGATAATTTGATTTTAAATCAGTTATAACTCCCACATAAAAGGAGTTTGATTTGAAGTTGAGCCTCCCATAAACATCGTTCGATTCTAGTTGGGGTACTCAGATAAAGACGACACCATTTTCTTACGCATGAGTAAACTGTTGTTGTAAGCTCGTCAATTTCATACCTCTATGAAAAATCAAATCATAGAGGTATATGTCAAGCCTCATTCATTCAAATAAAAGTGACAACTCTGATATAATTGCAATTAGTACAGATACAGACACAGACACTAGGCTGCTTCCCCCAGGAAGGGGGGTGGCCGACGGCAAGGCCCAACTTACACCCTCATACGCTCACACTCACACTTAGCCCTTTTTCGCTACAAGGTCCGGCCGGTACCCCCGCAACATACACTCTGGGTCACCAGTGCAGTCCGAGGATCCGTTGTCAGCAGCAGGGCCCGACAGTTTTCACTGGGTTACCCCCGCCGCATCTTAATTGCCGGACCCCATTCCCACTCCCTCCTCTTTACATCATTCGTACTACAGCCACGCACTCTGTAAAACCCTTCCTCTTGTCGTCTTTGAGGAAGGGTTTTACAGAGAACGGGTTTCCTAGCACCTTCGCTCCGCCCCTTTTAGTTGCCTTTTACGACACGCAGGGGTTACGGTAGCACGATTCTACTTCCGGCTACGGCCCGCCCTTTTAGTTGCCTTATGTGACAAGCTGTGGATACGGTAGCAAGATTCTAACGCCCCGGCTGCAATTAGTAACAACTACTAATTACAACAAGTATTTTTTCAGATAAATCGTGCATAAGTCAGCAAAAACCTGCGATCCCACGAACGATGTTCACCAACATCGGTGCCCGAGTAATCCAAGTTTGCGAATGATGATTCTGTTGCGCCATGTTTAATGCCACATGGCAGTAAATAAGAGGGAACCGACTCACCTTGCTCAGGAGCCTATTGATAAGATGTATCTGGGAAGAGATTGCAAGCCCATATAGTCAAATAAAGTGTGACAATAAATTGGTGTGCTTGGTTTATCCTGTTGGACTGCGCATTATAGTGCGCTCATGCTGAGCTGGCCTGGTGTTTTGATCAGATTAAGAGTCTATCCCTGCTATGAAGCTCATCATCTGATGATGAATCGTTTCAACGTGTCTAAACTGTTTTATTCAAGGACGTTATAACCATAGCTCCAGAATAAGTGTTGTTGTCATGAGTGGCAAACAAGTCATTTTGTTATAGATATTGTTGTAGGTTTATGCATGGAGCCATCTTACAAACTTTAAAAATGACCAGGACCAAATTTTTAGGTAATATTAATTCACCACCTAATTCGGCAGGTCGTTACGCACCAGGTGGTTCAAACGCTTTAGGATGTAGTTTACGCACCAAGGTTTTGTAACGCGCCAGGAGGGCGTAACTCACCAGAAGGTCGTTATGCACCAGGAGGCCGTAATCCACCAGGATGGCGTGACCCACTAGGAGGTCATTACCCACCGAGAATTCGTAAGGCGGTCGTAATCCACCAGGATGGCGTGCCGCACCAGGTTATCGCAATCTACCAGGATATCGTACGCACTAGTAATTAAGTGGTACTTATTTATAAAGCTCTTGTCAGAGGTCTTCTCACTTCCTCATAGAGAAGTAAGACATTGCAGACAACTACTCGTCCAGCTTTGATTTGTATAATACCATTGTCTATTCCGACTATATAGTTATATACGGACCAAAATCCATTCGAGAAGAGACATTCGCAATGGCGTTTTCATTGATTTCCTTGGATTTTACATGATTCTGTTTTTTGTTTCCCGTATACAACTCGATAGGATCCCGAGCACATTCTCCAATGAAATGTCATGATATCACTCCCTGTTGCCTTTGCCCTCTTCAGTTCCCCTAAAGAACGGTCTGTCTGTCATCCTCAGCAGGACAGGAGCCAGGGACGCACCTTGAATTTCGAATTTTCTGAAGGTACACAGCAAGAAGGGGAACTGGATGTGGGCTTAACCCCCCCCCCTCTCCCACCTCGGTTTGCCACTGGTTGAAGCCACAAAAGCCACTATTGCTGGACAAAAAAACTTGTTACGGCACATTTGGTGTTCACTGATTGATGTCCCTTGGACATCATGGCAATAAGCGATGAAACATCGCAAATTAATATCACGCGCTATTGTAAACGTCTATAGCCCGATGAATGAAATGTTACTCAATGAATATAATTGATGCCGTGACTGCATGCTGTTTGAGTAATAAATTGCACTCTTATGTAAATGTAACGTGAACGGCAGTAATAAATGGTATATTTAAAAAATCTATATTACATTTACAAAATCTGTATTCAAGTTCATAATTCCGGCATAACGAAGCACCGTTAGAGATTGACCGCCTAATCAAATCTAATTCGACGTACAATAAAAAGTTATGGTAATTGAAAATAGCCAAGAAATGGTTTCAATGCTCTCCTCCAATTACTATTTTGAGATGAGCCATGACTTATACTTGTTTCTTACAATGTACTCACAGATCACAGAAACAAGGATCTGCTCAGAGAGCTACGTATAAATTCTGTATTTTCATTATAAATAAAAATAAAGTATTATTCCCGTGCGCCCCAGCGGACAACATACAACAATTGAGTATTGCAAGTAATTTAAGTTTCGGTAAACCTTTTTCTTCGCACATGCTAGTGTGCGAACATGTCAAAATGTATGAACTTCTCACCATTCTGGGGAACTCACGAAGGGTCACGCAGGAGCTTCGGTAGTCATGGGCGCATTACCTAATCTAATCTTATATCTATTTCAAGAACTGAGACATCACAGTACAGTTTAGTTTGCTTTATTTTTATCGCAATAACTGTTTGTTGTGTTCCTATTGTGTTCCGTGTTTGAAGCCGTGTAGAATAACAATGACAAGAATCTACATTTGAATATAAAAACTTAGCACTTTCCAGCAACCAACTTTTACTCATTAGCTGTTTTTTAAAAGTAAAATGGATAAAATTCTTCACTTCCGATTAAATTTTGTCAGTAGATGTTTTCTCTTAGAGAAATTTATTTTTTGATGACTCAATGGGGCTCTCTGGCTAATAACAGGAATTATTTTGGTCCAGCTGTTCCAAACGTAATGACACTGCTACTGTGTTTTTCGGTTTCAGTATGGAAGGTTGGACGTGAACACGAGCATTGAACGTGATCACTCACAGGTCGAGCTTACCCAAGGGAAATGCAGGGAGTCGGCGACGCGGCATGAAAGGTGTGGCTCACGGGATATCTTCCGGCAACGGATCCTGTCAATGCCGGTACTGAGAACTGATAGTTCTCGTCCGTAGACTTCTCACTGGTGAGGGAGTGACCCGCTTGGCTCAAATTGAGCTCACACGTAGCAGCTTTGACATGCATAAAATGTAACTTTGAAGTGTCAATATTTCCCCTTAAATGAGATGGACCCCCATGTCTGATCAAATTTACTTCCACTTCAAGAGTGAACAATGCTACCGTATCATTGAGGATCAAGATGGTTCTATTTATCAAAGATTGTTCGACGGTACAACATCAACATAAGATGGAGTAATCTCGTTCAAGACGACACACGGAGCCTGGGATATGAGGGAGACATAGTTCGTCCACTTTGTCTTCTGCAGCTGAAGATTTAAAATTATACCTAATGATAAGAAAATAAACTAACCGAATGTAATATTGAATACTAAATGATAAGTGATCTTCTATGTTATTATCGTTCTGTCACCAATATTTCTGAAAGATTGGTCTCGTCTAAACGGTCACCACTATTCCTACAATCAAAACATGGTCAGAATTTAACCTGTGTGCCTTTCCTGCTGTTCGAGATCTCGCTCCGCATTAACATCAACCTGATGGTATCCGGACGCTGTGCGTCGGAGGACTTTGATCTCCTCATCATTGGGGAGTACAGCTTTCCGACGGTCGGGCGGCGCCGTGTCAACCTCCGTGCAATTGCTGTGGAAAGGAGATCACAAACAGTTCACCTGTCCAGTCCTCGCCTATGCATCTGTAACTAATTTGTACATCGAATAAACCAATAATACGGCTGGGACTAGGACTGGTGTTTGTATGTTCCTGGGTGCTGTGAATGGTCCGATCCTTAGTAGTCTGGAATTGCTTATGTTAGCATGGGCTATTAAACAAAATACATCATAGATTAATGCTTTTAATCCAAATCGTGCTTCTCATCCTTTTTATGACATTTTGAAATAGATAGTGAAGCCTCCATTTTTATCCTTTTAGTATTCTTAAATGATACTCAAATGGATACATAAGTGCTCCACATTAAATAATATAAAATTACTTTGAATATCTTGGTTCTGCCACAGTGCTGGTAATAACGTCATTGGCAGGCTACATGGTGATTGTGCTTTAATTCGTAGTCAAGAGGCAAAGCGAGCTTTCGAAAGGCTAGGTCTTAATGTAGCTTTGATGCACGAACACAGAGTCGCTTTGGTGGCTAAATTAATGAAGCAAATAAAACGTTTAAAGCAACTGAAGACGCGGATTCTATTAAAATATTATCCAAGGGAAATTATAAAATGAACAAGATATGATTGGCTTTGCTGCATAAAAGGGATCCTGTATGAAGAACCCATTTGAAGACCCATTTAGAGGCACACATGAAAATACTGCTAGATATTAGGAGAATCTATCTATCTAGATTTTGTGAGATGCCACATTTCATAATTTACTGTTGCATGAACTGGAATAATGTAGCTAGACATAGTCATTTTGGTGATGTAAACGTCGTTTAATGTGCATGTTTCGTACACAACAGTTAGTGTTGTGTACCCACGTTCAGTCGTTTTTAGGTATTACGAGACCCAATTATCATAATCATTGTAGGGGACTGGTTTATGTACCCGATTTTTTTTATCACACAAAGCTTTACGATCAAACTAGCACCGATAGTTGTCACTATCATGACCGATTTTTTGCACATTGAGTTTTTACCGTCGTAAGGTAATGGGACTGAATCATTTGGCATCGATTTTTTAACCAAAAACTGAAAGAAGCGATTGTTTATCATCGACACGATTTTTTTTTCTCGAAATCTAATACGATTGAAAATGTTCGTGGTACTTGTTGCCTCGGTTATTTTTTTTCGCACGGAACTTGTAATCCTTGTCGGTTAATTCGTTATTTAAAGGCTTAGCGAGCGCCTAGGTGGCACACCAAATGTGTGACCATCCGCCCAGAGTGGGAACCAATTACTGATTCGTTCGGTTTTTCAATTCCTTACCTCGAGAAAAGAATTTCTTATCGTACCACTCATCTCTTTCGAACGGTGCCTTTGGTTTGTCTTTGCAACGTCTGATTGGCTAACAGTCCAATCATCTTCATGTGCGCAACCCATCGGCCCTAATCGTAACTCCACAATTTTCCTATGCGCTTTCAGCTTTCGATAGTAAACATCTTCCGTCGTATAAGTATTCATCCATAGTATTTTCCAGTGCAAAGTCATTCGGGTGGAACAGCTTTCGACCCTAATCACTTTCGGGTGAAAACAGTTAAGCGTAAACGTTTTCGTTTCTATAAACTTCGGTGCTGATGGTGCGTCTTCATTCTATGACCCATATTACTTGCCTGTCCACCTTCTGCTATCATTTTCATTGTCACACACGCAGCGCAGATTATGGAATAAAGTGTAAACATTGTCTTACTGGGGCCACTTACCTTTATACAACGATCCGGTGGAGATGGACGCTATTCTTGTCTAAAATCTAAATCTTTATGTGACAGGCCCGTTGAAATGAAGGTCAACCCTCTTAAAGACCAGTTGAACACGTGAATTAACTTGCGTGCAGAGCACGTACGATTCATTGGGTAATAATCTTATTGATCACTGAGGTGATATTGTACATATTAAATTGCTTTCTTCTCCTGGACCAGCAATGAATGTGATATAATGGTAAAATCTATATTCCATAATTAAAAATAACACACATTCAATTTATTTATATCTCTACTAGCAGAATGTTGAAAGCAAAAACTTTACACTAGGAATATTTTTTCGTATGGTATTGTATCCGTATTCATGTATATTTAATATTCCACCAAAACCTATTATCCCGGTCAACTAGACAGGTGGACTGGAGCACCTGGAATATGCAGAATGAGTTTCTGTTCACATTATCTGGTATGAATGATTGAATTGTTATCGTATTGATAATATGCACATGGATTATCGTTTGTGTTGAATATATGGGTGTATTATTTGTTAGCTACTTGTTAAATAGATGTAGGCGTTCGTAACAGAAATGAAAAAAAAAACTAGGCCGTAATAGACTCAATTTATTTACTGAAAGTATTTAGCCCAATCAAATGAGCTATACAGCAATCACGTCGTTCTGTGAGCTTTCGTCATGCCTACAAACGCCTGATTAAACGGATATGTCTTTATTGAATCTGTGAATTGGAATCCGTATGGGTGCTACCTCTCTCCCAACGCTAAACTGAGCAAACATAAATGCGATATTCAATGAATGCCAAGCAGCTACGCATAAGACGCCGTCATCCCCAGTAAGCAGCTCTCAGACGACATGAATAATTCAAGACAAATTGTAATCTCAAACAAATTGGCAAGTGATACAATTCTCTTCCCTTTGAATAATGACATCAATGAACAAAATCCAGAAATGGGGAACTACCAAGAGAAATGTGCTTCCTATTGCGGTGAGAGTATAATTTTGGGATAGTCTACTTAAATTTTTACATATAATTAATAATGGGTTGAATTGTAGTTACCCATCTATCGAGGATCGGAAACAAAATTTTAGACCATCTCTCCAATACTAACTCTGCAAGGTAAGTTATGCAATAAGAGGGCATACAAACAGCAGCAGTTGAACTATCCTTTCGTTTCATTTCTATCTAAGGCTGATCTATTTTGCAGATATGAGGGTCTTGATTGTACTCCTAATAGGGGCTGCTGGAAATAGATACTTCTATTAGTTCTCTAATTGGGTTTTGATTATCCGAGAGATGCTTGATATCCAAGTTGTTTCCAAGTTGTCAGCGAGCTGTTGTCTTTAAATAATCTACCTAACTAGTTTATATTCTGTGTACGAAGAAGGTAACCGTTGGGAAGTCGTTTTGGCCGTTCTAGACGACATGAGTAAACAAACAGCTGCACCCTAACAAAGATAGGAGACAAGGCGATCCCATGCATAGGCAAAAATCTTAGCAATGTATTTCAAGCATCACGCAAATTGTGTTCAAAAGGCCTCCATCACCGGGAAATTTCCCTTATTTATTTCGTAATGCACTTTAGGATATAATGGAATTTAAACAAATAGTTATGAATGCTCATCAGTGGTTTGACAAATATATCTGGAAAACCGGACTTCCACGCAATCTTGGCAGAAAATAAAACTCAACTTGGAGAACATTTGCATCCGCTTCCATGATAAAAAGACGGCCTTCGGCCATCTATCGACCAGCCTTCCCTAATCTTTGGTCAAGCTTCGGGATTTTTCGGCCAACCTACAACCCTCTGCAAGCCTTAGCTAACCTTCTTCCAAATTTCTACCACCCTTATTCCAACCCTCGGCCAACCTTCAGTCAACCTTCGGACAGCTTCCCTCCAATTCTCACCCAACCTCAACCCAAACTTCAGCTAACCATTGACGAGCCTTTGGTCACAGCTGCACAAGTAACAGTAGCTGAACAAGAGTCTCCCTTACTTTGTTCGAGTTCCTCGAGGTGGAGTTGGACACAATTCTCTGGTAGTGTTTTTAACTACCATATCTTGGCCAGGAGCTCTGTCCCATACTCTCGTACCGACTTTTGACAGCAACTGTATACTGTCTGGGATTCGGTCTAACTCAAGTTGAGTTATTATCCCCGTCCGAGTAATACACTCAACATCCTGAACAACGTGGGATGGCGTTGTGTAGTTGATTTTGCTCTGTTAATAACGTCACAATGGCCAGTAATGCTAACCACAAAACGTTAAAGGGACCCGAATTAGTACCTTAGACTCTCACTATCTCTCTTTCTCTCTCTCTCTCTCTCTCTCGCTCTCGCTCTCGCTCTCGCTCTATCTCTCTCTCTCTCTCTCTCTCTCTCTCTCTC
>SDVV010045744.1:0-10039 GCA_016164225.1 Gammarus roeselii
GCAACTTTGTTTGCACCACTTTCGTTGAATGTTATGAGGAAGTGGGTGGGAAATGGTGCCGATCTTCTCTCCCGAACAGGAGGGTCCTTTCGAGAAGAGCGCATAGAGACTACAGCCTCTCGTCGCCCGACCACGTGATCTATCTGGTATTGGAGGATCGCTCTCTCCTTCTCCTCCTCTGGGCAGTCCCTGTGTCCGGTGGGGTGGCCGTCTACTTTGCAATAAAAACAGTGTTGTTCTTCGGCATGACTGGGGATCTTCCCATTTGTCGTGGTCGTCCTGGGAGCAGTGTGAGCTTCTTTGCTTACCATTACAGTTTCCTCTCGTGGGTCCGTATTTCTGGAATTTATAACATCGCATCGGACGTCTCTCAAATGGTGTAACCTTGATTTTGGTAGCGCAGAAGGGAATGTCTAGATATTTTGGTGGAGTATGGCAGTTGAATTTTAGTATTAAGGCTGTGGTAGTCTCTCTCCTAGGTGTGATCTTCGGTGCGACCTTTGCTTCGACAACGCAGTCCCCGTATTGAACGAGTCCAATGATGTACTCCTCGATTTCCTCCTTCGGGATATCTTCAACGTAGATCAAACCTGAACTTGTAGAGAAGGTCGGGTGTGGCATTATTTTGCATGGCTTTCAACAGAGTCTGTTTATGGAGAGAATCGTGTCACTTTGAAGTTTTGTGTCTACTCTGACGGCAAAGCCTTCGTCGCCGCTGGTGGCGACGCTCAGCACTGGGCGGCCAGTGGAAGAGCCCAGCTCTTTTCGCTGAGTGTATGGACAAATATCCGGTCTTTCGTTGACGTTGAACGTGATCTTCAGGCGTTCTGGAAAGGTAGGACTGTTGTTGAACAAGTTGTGTTCGTTGAATGACGTGTATTGCTTCCTCCTTGCAGCCCTCGGAGCTCGGTTGGGGTTTTTGTGAGGTGAAGAGTTGTCGTCAGATGTAGAGGTGGAGGTACTTGTGTAAGTTGCGGGTTCTTTAGTTGGTTTGTTTTTTACTAGTTCGCGGATATGGAGGAAAATAATCTTGACATGACCCTCGAGTCTTGTTGGACGGACGTCAATTGTGCCAGGTTCTGCGGCAAAAACTTCTGCTTCCTGTTCAGAGAGGCCGGTCGCTTGGTTTAGCAGATTCAATATTTTCTGGACGTTCTTGGTCAACTCGTCGATGCGGCCGTCCCTCCGGTCGTCTTCCGCCGAGGTGGTGCTGGTCATCTTGGCGGGTCTGATGCTCTTTACCGTTGGAATCTTGGTCTTCGGTGCTCTGGAGGGGATGCTGGTCCCTCCTAAATGGAGTTTCGTTCTACTCCTCATCGGCCCCCTGGTTCACGCCAGGTGCCAGGGAGTTGACTTTAGAGTCCTCATGACAAGCTTTACAGAGTTTAGCTTACGTTAATTTAAATTATTAAAAGCAATCCAATCAAACGTGCGGTTTAAGGTCCCAGCACAAACTAGGGACCAGCCTGTACTATGAACGGGGTTCTCCGTTAGAATACGGCACGGGAACAAGCGATTTCCAGGTTTAACGTAGATACCGAGTAGGTTAAACGTAGATACCTAGTAGGTGTAGCGTAGATTCCGAGTAGGTTTAACGTAGTATGAGCAGTAGCCGCTTCCACGCTCCACCGGAGCCCGAACGCGAAGTCGTCGCTCGCCACCCTGCGGGCGTCTAACGATACATAATTATATAACTAATACAAAATAGATCACCAGGAAAAAAGGGCACAGATAAATAATAAGAGCCCACGAAATAAGAAATAATACAATACTAAAATAAAGTGTTAATGATCTAGATAAAAACTCAGACGAAACGAATCGAATCAAATCCTTGCCTCCAACCACTTAGAACTTCAAGAGTAATATGTACGCACGCTAGTGCGATTTGATTCTGATCCACCAGAGCCTCAACGCGAGTCATAATAGGCTCCTCTTAGGGCTCTATGATCATGGATTCCAGTAGGCTCGCACGCCTCAGTGTGCGAGAAAAAAAAAGACAACGCTTTTAAAGTTAGAAAAAGTTGAAAATTTTAGCAATGTCGGACGCACGCTGATGCGCATAAGAAAAACGCTTAGACGTAACGGACCTCCGCTTCCAATCATTTATAACTTCAAGAGAAATATGTACGCACGCTAGTGCGTACAGGTAGCATCGTCGAGACTAGTACAAGGTTTACGGCTACACGGACAAAATCAGCTCCGACAGCAACGCAACCTAGGCCGCCACGCGGTCCAGGTCGTACACTTCATTTATTCAGGCAAGATTCAGACGGAACGAATCCTCGCCTCCAATCATTTCGAACTTCAAGAGTAATATGTACGCACGCTAGTGCGCACAGCTATTATCGTTAGGACTGGTAGAAGGTTTACGGCTACACGGACAAAGTCGGCTCCGACAGCAACGCAACACAATGTTTACAGCTACGCGGTCTAGTTCAGTAGAGGTACAATTTAGTTATTCAGGTAAGATAAAGACTCAGACGAAACTAATCCCCGCTTCCAACCCCTCAGAACTCCAAGAGTATTATGCACGCGCCAGTGAGCAGATAGTATCGTCGAAATTGGTACAAGGTCTACGGCTTCACGGATTAGATCAACTCCCACCACAACGCGTCACAGGGTTTATAGCTACGCAGTCCAGGTCAACCCCAGAAACAACTTATGATCCGTGCACGCGCGAGCGAGCACAGACTGAACAAAAAACACCTATTCACAAGATCACAAACAGAAACTCCCGCACAAATTCACTAGCATTATATATTATATATGACAAAATTGTGGATTGTGAAGCAAGTAAGAGCAGGTTCGTCACGGGCAGAAAAACTGCTCGGATTATTGATTTAGCACTTATTGTTCAAGGGGATAGGGTGGGGGCAGAGGTCCTTTGGTTTGATTTGATCCTCAATTCCACCAGAGCGGCAACGCGAGTCATAATAGGCTCCCCCGTAGGGCTCGATGATAATTGATTCCAGTAGGCTCGCATGCCTAAGTGTGTGAGGAAAAAACAAAACAACACTTTAAACATTAGAAAAAAATTGAAAATTTTTGCCATGTCAGACGCACGCTGGTTTGCAAAAGAAAAACGCTTACTCGAAACAGACTTCCACTTCCATTTCTTTAGAACTTCAAGAGTAATATGTACGCACCCTAGTGCGTACAGGTAGCATCGTCAAGGTTAGTACAACGTCAGTGGCTACACTGGCAAATTCAGCTCCGACAGCTACACAATATTTACAGCTACGCGGTTTAGTTGTATAAGTATAATTTATTTATTTAGCTAAGATGAAGACTCAGATGAAACGGAACGAATCCTCGCCTCCAACCCCTCAGAAACTCATTAGTAATACGTCCACACGCCAGTGTGCACAGATAGTATCGTCGAAATTGGCACAAGGTTCACGGCCACTCGGACTAAGTCAGCTCCGACAGCAACGCAACATAAAATTTACAGCTACGCGGTCCAGTTGTATTAGTACAATATATTTACTCAGGTAAGATAAAAACTCAGATGAAACGAAACGAATCCTCGCCTCCAACCCCTCAGAAACTCATGAGTAATATGTCCACACGCCAGTGCGCACAGATAGTATCGTCGAAATTTGTACAAGCTTAACGACAACACGGACAAAGTCAGCTCAGACAGCAACGCAACACAATGTTAACAGCTACGCGGTCTATTTTATTTTTATTACAATCAATTTATTCAGGCAAGATAAAGACTCAGACAAAACGAATCCCCGCCTCTAGCCACTTAGAATTCCAAGAATAACATGCACGCGCGACAGTGCGCACAGACAGCATCGTCGAAATTGGTACAAAGTCTATGGCTTCACGGATTAGATAGACTCCAACCGCAATGCGTCACAAGGTTTTATAGCTGCGCAGTCCAGGTCAACCCCAGAAACTGCAGATGGTCCGTGCACGCACGAGCGAGCACAGATTGAAGAAAAAATACCACTTCACAAAATCACGAACAGGAACTCCCGCACAAATGCATCAGCGTTATGATATTGTGGATCGTGAAAAAGAAAGTAAGAGCAGGTTCGTCATGGGCAGAAAAACTGCTCAGAATATTGATTTCGCACTGATTGTTTAAGGGGATAGGGTGGGGGGCATTGGTTTTGGGTCGCAAAAGAGCCCGATGAATCCCGGAGGGTAACCCAAGTCCCCCGGGTCTTCCCGAGCTCCCTGAGTGCCTCGAGACCCCTCGTCTCAGCTCATCTCGGCTTGTCTCGAATCATTTCGGCAAGTTTCGGCTCGTCGCGACCAACTCGACTTTTAGCCATCAAAACGTCTAGCTGATGGCTAAAAATTCTCACACTGTAGGTTGGACTTGACAAACTAACACACCGCATAGTCCACCAAGGGCCTCTGCAGGCGTCTAACGATACCTAATTGTATCACTAATCCAAAATTAATCACCATGAAAAAAGGACACATAAATAATAGAGCTTTGTCGAGATTGGTACAAGGATTACGGCAACACGGACAAAGTCAGCTTCAACAGCAGCGCAATACAATGTTAACAGCTACACGGCCTAGTTTGGTTACATTGCCATTTATTTATTCAGGTAAGGTCGGATCAAATAAACTCCAACCGCAACGCATCACAATGTTTATAGTTACGCGGCAAATGTCAACCACAGAAACTACATATGGTCCGCGCACGCGCGAGCGAGCGCAGACTGAAAAAAAACGCTCATTCACAAAATCAGAAACAGGAGCTCTCTCACAAGTATACTAGCATTATTTCAAACGACAGAATTTTGGAAAGTGAAGAGGAAAAAAAGGGCAGGTTCATCATGGGCTAAAAACTGCTCAGATTATCATCACACTTAGTGTTTAGGGGGATAGGGTGAGGAAGCAGAGGTCCCTTGGGTCTCAAAAGAGCCCAACGCCACTTAGAGTGTAACCCAAGTCCCCCGGGTCTTCCCAAGCTCCCCGGGTTCCTTGAGTGCCCTCGTCTCAGCTCATCTCGGCTTTCCTCAAATCATTTCGGCCAGTTTCGACTCGTCGCGACCAACTCAACTGGTCTCAACATGTTTCGACTGATCTCGACGCACCTCGAGAAGCCTCGACGCGGTTCTCCCCCTCTGCGCCAGTAATCCCGTGGACTGTAATAACTAATCATTCTACTCAAGCATTTTAGGGTGGGAAGGGCAGAGGTCCCTTGGGTCCCAAAAGAGCCCGATGAGCCCTGGAGGGTAATCCAAGTCCCCCGAGCTCCCTCGGTGCCTCGAGTCCCCTCGTCTTAACTCATCTCGGTTGGTCTCGAATAATTTCGGCCAGTCTCGGCTCGTCGCACCCAACTCGACTTGCCTCAACATGTTTCGACTGATTTCGACGCACCTCGACCAGCCTCGATGCGGCTCTTTTCCTCTGTGTCAGCAATGCTTTAGACTGTAATAACTCATTTCCCTACCCAAACACTCCACACTTTTACATTCTCTGTGTATGGGTTTTACAGCGTTGGAAGGGGTGAGCAGAGGTTCCAGGATTACGAGGGACCTCAAGAGGGTCCGACAGTTTCTCAAGAGAGCCTAAAGGCTGCAAGTGGATTTGATTTGAGCTTCACTTCCACCGGAGCCTCAACGAGGGTGCGACCGTAAATGATTCAGGTGTGTTCGCACGGCCTTGCGTGCGAAAATAGTAGTATCGTCAAGATGAAGTCGGTGCATACTTCAATAGTGGCATGTTCGCGTACAAGAGAGTAGAGTTAACGCGTATCTTCGTAAATATATTGATATTTCTGTGCGTAATGGGGTGGAGAGACCACCTCACTTGCACAGGTGTTTGGGGTTTAGACAGCTTCGAATAGTCCGGTGTGTTTTCCGAAAGCGATAAGCTTTTTACGGTGGGTTGGGTCCGTGAGTAGGCTTTGTAGGTAGCACGAGGGATTTAGGGATGCTCGTCGGGCTGCCGAGAGTGTGTTGTAATCCATCAGTAAGTGTTTCACGTTGATAGCCACTTGGTGGCATCAGAGCAAGGTGGCGCGTTTATTCCTATGCCGACATCCATCAGGTGGTTGTGAGTTTAGGGTACACTTGCAGGTCTAGGTTGACCGGTGGTGGGTTGATCATCCATGTTGGTGTGTTAATTTGAAGATTCGGTAGGAAAATGATGGCTTAATAGCTTTACGATTGATGTTCAGCGAGGTCAGCAGGTTGTCCACACGAAGGGACAACCGTGGGCATATGTTCTTTTTAGCCTCGAAAAGACACTTATCGGTTATGTTGTTGATTAGACTTCTAGTCTTAAAATAGCATTGAAGCGAAAGTTTGTCTCGCCGTAGCGAAAGTGTAAGTTTTTTAGCGAGCACGTTAAGGGATTCGATTGGGGTGGAGCGGAACGCGCCGGTTGTGATACGCAAAGCATTGTTTGAGATGGTCGAGAGTAGTTTTGACTGCTGAACCGTAGACAACGGCTCCGTAGTCCAAGAGCGATCGTATAATTGTTATGAACAACGTCATTCCGGTGTCCATGTCGGCACCGAACTTCAGGGATGTTACCGATTGGATAAGTCCCGTCGACCTTTTGCATCGAGTCGCCAGGGCTGCAATGTTGGGTCGCCACGTGAGTTTAGGATCCCACACAAGACCCAGTAATTTTATCGTTTATTCGTATACTAGAGAGGTGTTGTGCAGCGTTAGGCTGGTTTCAGGTGTAAACCGGGCACAAGGGTAAAGTGTATGCTTTTAGTTTGAGAGGGCGAGAATTGGAATCCGTTTAGGGAAGCCCAGTTCCCGACTAGGTTAAGGCACTTCTGGAGTTCATGTTGAATTGTTATGAGGCTGGGGTGTCTGTAGCTTATTTGTAGGTCGACTACGTATAGTGATGAAAGCAGTCTTCCGTCTCGGGGAAGAATGTCTTCCAACTGATTGATTTTGAGGATAAAAAGTGTGACACTGAGGACGCTTCCTCCAAGTGGATCCTCTTAAATCCTCCTGGTTTTCCAAGTCCCCCGGGTTCCCGAAACCCCGGGTCCTCAGAGTCCCGCGGGTCCCACGAGTACCCCCCATTCTGTGGGTCACCTAGTCTCAACCCACCTCGATAAATAATAAACAATGTAAAATTTATCATCATGAAAAAAGGGCAGAAATAAATAATAGAGCCCACGAAATAAGAAATAATAAAATAAAATGTTAATGATCTCTAAAATGAATAATCATCCATCCACCACAACCCCTCATTTCTCTTCTATAGAACATTTCTGTCCCACATGAGGTTACCCCAGGACGCGTCTGATATAGGTGTTGGGATTGGCAGGTCGTGCATGAAGGCATTGAAAGGGGAGGGGGCACCATTGGGGAAGTGGCGAGTACGGGATGGCTTGTTAATATAGACAGTGTGTGCTTGTCTGCCTGAGAGGAAATTAGCAATTCATTTCTTGTAGTTGAGACTGAAGCTAGTTAAGGTGGTCGCTAACCGAGGAGAGTCTTACTGTTACGATAGCATCGTGCGGAATGGCGTGAGATAGCAGCTAGTTTGGTGGCCGCTTACCGGAGAGAGTCCAACCTCAAAATTGGCGTAGTCGTTGATGTCACGCCGTTTCCACCGGCGGTGGTGGTGTTGGTGGTGGAAACTATAACCAGCGTACCGTCCGAAGGACACGTACATGCTGAGACGCGTGTAGAAGGTGAGGTTGGGTGGCCGGTTAAGGAGCAGCGCAGTTTCAGCGGTCCATCTCCACCGGCGCTCTGACGCGAGCCTTAGTAAGATTCCTAGTACTGCAAAAATAGCTGATATGTGTAATTACTTAGTGGGTTCAGTGGCTGTTAATACATTGCCACTCCTGAGGTAAATTAGGTAACTGTGGACACTAGAGCATTGTAACGCTGCAGTGGTTCATGTCTCAGCCACCATGCATCACACCAACAAGACGCGCGTAGAGATGACCTCGTGTGGGCAAAGATTGGCGTTAGGACCAAAGTTAGATTCGATGTTTTGCTGGAGAGAAATGAGGAGACAGACAGAGAGGTAACAAACTGCGTTATCTTCATCGGCGAGGTTATGAACCATGTTGGGTTGGGTCGAGGGATTTTCGCTGGGGACGGGGCCACAGCCGCTGCTACTGGAGGCAGGGTCTCTCGATGGAGGGAGCCCGCTTGACATTTGAAAGCTTCTCGTGGGCAGCTGTAGATAGCACCGTACGGCACGCGTGAGACGGCAACTAGTGAAAGTCGCACCACACTGAGGAGAGTCTCACCTTAAGATGGCGTCGTGTGGGATGCAGTGAGACGGCAGCTAGTGAAAGTTGCAGTTCATGGATGAGAGTCTCACCTTAAAGATGGCGTCGGGCGGGACGCAGTGAGAAAGCAGCTCGTAGAGGCGACCGCGCACTTCAAATAATTTGTTTGGGCTTTGTTCGGCGATGATCTTGGCGGCAGTGTCCCGCAGAAACACTTCCCAGTCAGGTAGCGGCACCTCCTGGCTGCTGCTGAATGGGTAGCTGCAATACCAGACACAATAAAGATTAGGGGCTTATCTCCGACGGACAGATGGGTAGCTGCAATCCCAGACACAATAAAAATTAGGGGCTCATCTCCACCGGACAGATGGGTAGCTGCAATACCAGATACAATGAAGATTAGGGGCTCATCTCCAACGGACAGATGGGTAGCTGTATTACCAGAAACAATGAAGATTAGGGGCTTATCTCCACCGGACAGAAGGGTAGCTGCAATACCAGATACAATGAAGAATTAGGGGCTTATCTCCAACGGACAGATGGGTAGCTGCATTACCAGATACAATGAAGATTAAGGGCTTATCTCCAACGGACAGATGGGTAGCTGCATTACCAGATACAATGAAGATTAGGGGCTTATCTCCATCGGACAGATGGGTAGCTGCATTACCAGAAACAATGAAAATTAGGGGCTTATCTCCAACGGACAGATGGGTAGCTGCATTACCAGATACAATGAAGATTAGGGGCTTATCTCCAACGGACAGATGGGTAGCTGCATTACCAGGAACAATGAAGATTAGGGCTTATCTCCACCGGACAGATGGGTAGCTGCAATACCAGATACAATCAATATTAAGGGCTTACCCCCATCGGACGTTCAATCAATAAAAATGCCAGTAGGAAGATAGGCGAGGCCACATAATGCGACAGGGCGATTGAAGGCTGCCAAGAATATATTTGCCGGTGTTGACGCGGCCGTTATTCATTATATATTGCGAGAAAAACACACTCCTCTCGTGCACTCGTACGCAAACCGCTAAAGGGTCTGCCCAGGGCGCCTCAGCGCACAACGGGTGAGGAGTAAGGTCCGAGCTCAGTGTCAACAGCAGGGTCATACAGCTATTGCCGCTTTACCCATGCTTGCGTCACAGTTGTCAGGCCCTCCCCTACCCGCGTACATCCCAATTTGGAGAAATCAAGGGTTTTACAAAAAGACTTTCCTCTCCAAAAGTCTGCTTCGCGTCTTCCATTTACCCAAATTCAAGTCAAAATTTAGGCCTACATCCCAGGGATGGTAATGATTAAATTAAGTGAGTAAATCAATTGAGGTTTACAAAAAAAAAATACGATTATACCGGTTATTTCATTTCAATATAGTTTGATGGAATCATTTGCCAGCAGTTATGGTTCAGTCTTCAGTCAAACGCGGTAATGGAGGTATAGTAATGGTAGGCTTAGTAGACTAGGCTAGCAATGGTTTTTACTTTTTAATGACGATTTGATACCCATAGTTGACTAATGGTGCTGTATTGCTGCAAATGATCAAGCTTATTTGAACGAGTCTGCATCACAAAAAGATACAATAGACGACGCAACTAATTGTCATCAACTATTGTACGGCAAGACAGTAACCCACGCTGCTACTTGCTCGTCAGTAATACAGTTACTTAGGAATGGTTCAGTCTAGGTCTCCCTTTTCAACACTGTCATATCGGATTCTCTCAAGAAAACTTAATTACTGTAGGCATATAACACTAGACACTAGCCTACATAGCTTCTCCTCCGAATCCGCAACCAGGGCCGTATCATCAGCAGATAGCAACTGGCTTGGCAGTTAAGCCAGTTGCT
>SDVV010045745.1:0-10039 GCA_016164225.1 Gammarus roeselii
TGTAGTGTACTCTACTGTGCTGCCTCACAGCACAGCTCAGCACAGCACAACACAGCACAGCACATTGCACTGTACTGTAGTGTGCTCTACTGTGCTGCCCCACAGCACAGCACAGAACAGCACAGAACAGCGCAGTGCACTGTACTGTAGTGTACTCTACTGTGCTGCCCCCCAGCACAGCGCACTGTACTGTAATGTAGTGTACTCTACTGTGCTGCCCCACAGCACATCACATCACAGCGCAGTGCACTGTACTGTAGTGTACTCTACTGTGCTGCCCCGCAGCACAGCACAGCGCAGTGCACTGTACTGTAGTGTACTCTACTGTGCTGCCCCACAGCACATCACAGCTCAGTGCACTCTACTGTAGTGTACTCTACTGTGCTGCCCCACAGCACAGCACAGCACAGTACACTCTACTGTAGTGTACACTACTGTGCTGCCCCACAGCACAGCACAGCGCAGTGCACTGAACTGTAGTGTACTCTACTGTGCTGCCCCACAGCACAGCACAGCATAGTGCACTGTACTGTAGTGTACTCTACTGGGCTACCCCACAGCACATCACAGCGCAGTGTACTGAACTGTAGTGTACTCTACTGTGCTGCCCCACAGCATAGCACAGCACAGTGCACTGTACTGTAGTGTACTCTACTGTGCTGCCCCACAGCACAGCACAGCGAACTGCACTGTACTGTAGTGTACTCTACTGTGCTGCCCCACAGCACATCACAGCGTAGTGCACTGAACTGTAGTGTACTCTATTGTGCTGCCCCACAGCACAGCACAGTGCACTGTACTGTAGTGTACTCTACTGTGCTGCCCCACAGCACATCACAGCGCAGTGCACTGAACTGTAGTGTACTCTACTATGCTGACCCACAGCACAGCACAGCGCAGTGCACTGTACTGTAGTGTACTCTACTGTGCTGCCCCACAGCACAGCACAGCGCAGCGCAGTGCACTGTACTGTAGTGTACTCTACTGTGCTGCCCCACAGCACAGCACAGCGCAGTGAACTGTACTGTAGTGTACAGTACTGTGCTGCCCCACAGCACAGTACAGCACAGTGCACTGTACTGTAGTGTACTCTACTGTGCTGCCCCACAGCACAGCGTAGTGCACTGGACTGTAGTGTGCACTGTAGTGTACTCTACTGTGCTGCCCCACAGCACATCACAGCGCAGTGCACTGTACTGTAGTGTGTTCTACTGTGCTGCCCTACAGTACAGCGCAGTGCAGTGCACTGTACTGTAGTGTACTTTCTACTGTGCTGCCCCACAGCACACCAAATCGCAGTGCACTGTACTGTAGTGTACACTACTGTGCTGCCCCACAGCACATCACAGAACAGCACAGAACAGCGCAGTGCACTGTAATGTAGTGTACTCTACTGTGCTGCCCCACAGCACAGCGCAGTGCACTGTACTGTAGTGTATTATATCGTGCTGCCCCACAGCACAGCACAGCGCAGTGCACTGTACTGTAGTGTACTCTACTGTGCTGACCCACAGCACAGCACAGCACAGTGCACTTTACTGTAGTGTACTTTACTGTGCTGCCCCACCGCACATCACATCACAGCGCAGTGCACTGTACTGTAGTGTACTCTACTGTGCTGCCCCACAGCACAGCACAGCGCAGTACACTGAACTGTAGTGTACTCTACTGTGCTGCCCCACAGCACAGCGTAGTGCACTGGACTGTAGTGTGCACTGTAGTGTACTCTACTGTGCTGCCCCACAGCACATCACAGCGCAGTGCACTGTACTCTAGTGTACTCTACTGTGCTGCCCACAGCACAGCGCAGCGCAGTGCACTATACTGTAGTGTACTCTACTGTGCTGCCCCACAGCACAGCACAGCACAGTGCACTGTACTGTAGTGTACTGTACTGTGCTGCCCCACAGCACAGCATAGCACAGCACAGTACACAGTATTGTTGTGTACTCTACTGTGCTGCCCCACAGCACAGCGCAGTGCAGTGCACTGTACTGTAGTGTACTCTACTGCGCTGCCCCACAAAACATCACAGCGCAGTGCACTGTACTGTAGTGTACACTACTGTGCTGCCCCACAGCACAGCACAGCACAGCACAGCACAGCGCAGTGCACTGTACTGTAGTGTACTCTACTGTGCTGCCCCACAGCACAGCGCAGTGCAGTGCACTGTACTGTAGTGTATACTACTGTGCTGCCCCACAGCACAGCACAGCACAGTGCACTGTACTGTAGTTTACTCTACTGTGCTGCCCTACAGCGCAGTGCACTCTACTGTAGTGTGTACTGTAGTGTACTCTACTGTGCATTTAGCAAATTGTAGAAATACTAGTAGTCCAATAAAAAAACTTGGAAATTGTATTGCAAAATTAAAAGTTTAATTAGTTTTGTAATGCCCAACCATCTACAGTGCACATCTTTATTCGATCATGTACATTGGTGAGAAACCTTTTTTGTACAATATGCCTTTGAAACTTTGTCGGTGAATGTCTTTAGTACGTACCGTAATAAAAAACAATTGATATTGTCCAAACTGTTCGGTTTGATAAAAACAGTATATTAATTCATCCTCATCGAAGCTCTTTTACAATCGGAGAGCAAACTCATATTTACTGTCCAATAATTTCCAGGCGAAAAATTTATAATTAATACTATTTTTGTTAATGCCGACATTCTTTATTTTTTGAACACAACTTCTCCTGAGGAAGGAGGCTTCACATGAACAACTATACGTCTGAGGAAGGAGGCTACACATGAACAACTACTATTGAGGAAGGAGGCTACACATGAACAATACTGAGGAAGGAGGCTACACATGAACATCTTTGTTAGGTTACTTTCTTTTTTGGCGGGACTTAGAATACTGCGATAATAAATTAGTCCCATTCTCCAAAACCTTGTCCGCTAAAAACAAATATTTTTCTGAAGATTTAAAATCTCCAAGCACACAATGAATATTTGTATTCGATTGGAATGTTCTCCAATACATGCATTGATATATGACCTAAAACCAAGAGGGCCTACTTCAGTGAGATTCCCTCAAATTTTACCATCCCGACGTAAATTTTCTGCAACAGTTCCGCAGTTTAGGAGTTTTGTGTACATAAACACAGACCCTGCCAAAACTAACCGATAAAAGATCCTGGTTTCGTAATAATATGAATGTTTGAATACCGTGGAAGAGAGTCATCATTTATCTGATGCTCGGAGCCCAAAAGTATCCACAGTAAGTGTCAGGCCGGGGCGATATATGGCGCTCTCGTGAGGGCATACCGTGATTAAAGTGGTTCTGGAGACCTGAGAAAGACGACTTACTTGGTAAGGGCTTAATAAAGACCGATACAGCACCGACAAGACGGTGAGGACGAGAAAAGAGCTCGTACGATGAGGCCAAAAGTTTATTGGAAAATACCTTCACAATCAGCGGAGAAAAAAAAAGTTTCAATTTATTACTCTGCATTCCTGAAATATTTATGATACATCAGGAAATATATTTGTCCATGAACACATTTATAACTAATTTCATGGGTACACTCAGGCTTACAACATACACAATACTGACGGAAGCAAAAACGATATGAACAACCAAACTCAGATACAATATACCTAGCCTTTCAACATCTGTCATCCCTTAAGAGTTCAGAAATGACTGCTCTCATGGAATTCCTATGAACATATTATGCAATAGTATTCACTTGGTTGGCCGCGGTGGAATATTGGCTTGATTATCAGTGCTGGCTAATGGTCATCATCGACTCCACCCACCAGCGACGGGATTTTTGATGAGTGCTGGCCTATGGTCATCATCGACTCCACCCACCAGTGACGGGATCTTTGATTAGTGCTGGCTAATGGTCATCATCGACTCCACCCACCAGTGACACGATCTTTGATAAGTGCTGGCTAATGGTCATCATCGACTCCACCCACCAGCGACGGGATCTTTGATGAGTGCTGGCTTATGGTCATCATCAACTCCACACACCAGTGACGGGATCTTAGATGAGTGCTGGCTAATGGTCATCATCGACTCCACCCACCAGTGACGCGATCTTAGATGAGTGCTGGCTAATGGTCATCATCGACTCCACCCACCAGTGACGGGATCTTTGATGAGTGCTGGCTAATGGTCATCATCGACTCCACCCACCAGCGACGGGATCTTTGATGAGTGCTGGTTAATGGTCATCATCGACTCCACCTACCAGCGACGGGATCTTTGATGAGTGCTGACTAATGGTCATCATCGTCTCCACCCACCAGTGACGGGATCTTTGATGGTCATCATCGACTCCACCCACCAGCGACGGGATCTTTGATGGGTGCTGGTTAATGGTCATCATCGACTCCACCCACCAGCGACGGGATCTTTGATGAGTGCTGGCTAATGATCATCATCGACTCCACCCACCAGTCCATCACTAGAGGCGAGATATTTAATGAGTGCGTGCTGTAGGGAACATAAAATCTAATTCACATCCAGGGCGGTCTTAGTAAGATATTCCTATCGTAATTTCAGGGTAAAACCTGACAACCTCTTGAAATTGGACCTGTGAATATATAAGAATACATCGTAATTTCAGGGTAGTACGTGACAATCTCTACAAATTGTGCTCATGAATGTATAATATTACATTGGATGGTTTTATAGTCTAATGGTGCCATGATGCATTCAACACCTGTGATTTGAACCGTTGGTTGAAGATAAGTTGAAATATTCATGTTTGGACCAGCAAGGACCCACAAACAAACAAATAGATAGTTTTTGATATATTTTGCCGGAACTTACATACATATGGAAACTCTGGTTCGCTTTCTAAATGTGAGTAAACACGCTGAATACCAGCTTACTAAAGTTTCTAAATGTAAACGATATGCCCATAACCATAATTTTGTTCGCATTTCTTCTGTTTTATAACTACGAATTAAATTGGATTATACAACTCAGTTTCTCACGGGATATCAACAACCCCCACTTGCTAACGACTCATGCGAACATCCCCCTCTTTCCCATGAATCCAACCGACACTGCAACCATCTGCTCAACTAATCGATTTCTAATCTCCCTTGTGTTAGATTTAAGTTAGGAGAACTGCATCGTCCCTGCAAGATGGCGACGTCATCGTAAACGAATGCTGATCGTTCGGGGTGTTTCTTCGCTCGAAGATCGAGATGTTTCTCTCTGAAACTGTGGCCGAGATCTTCACGAATATCTCGTCCTTAGATTGCTCGCTTTTGAGATTCATTTTGTTCCGGCTATGAAGAGCTGATTTTGGCGTGGGGCGAGATGGTCCAGATCAGGTTAAGGATTTGGCCAAATACGGCCGAGAGAGGAGGGCGTGGGAAGCTGGTGGTCGAGGGAGGATAGGGTAGGGCCGAGTGAATAGGGCTCGAAGGGTACCTTACATCCTAGGGACTGGCACGAGTAGAAATGATACTAAAATTTTCGCTACACCCATGCATGAGACGGAATAGTTTACCTTCTCTTCCATCAACTCACTTGGCGATGCACTTGGGCAGTGGATGGGATTTAAGAAGGCAATTCAAGAAATTTCATATATTGTTGATGACCGTGAGCCTGCATGTATTTTATCTCAAGAAGGGTACCGTATACAATAACCAGAACACTGTGTGCTTGACCACAAAGAATGAAGACGTCTGCAAGTTAATTCTCGTGAGGACATATTATTTATAATTTTTTTAAAGCACCAATCCGAGGTTGTGTTCTAGTCCTTAGGACATGTGCAATATCTTAGAACGGACAACGATTGATTGGCTTAGACTCAGAGCAGTTAACTAATTATAAAACATAATCAATTAACGAAGTGATCATAACTCTGAGTAATGAGTATCGGGTTCATGCGGATCATGAATGCACTTTAAGACATAATATGAGGTTATATCTCGTATGAGACGTTCTCCCCCGAATATATTTTTGGCCCCCGCTACTAGTTTTGGAATTCTTTCTTCATACATTATTTCTCCATCGTCGAGTAGAATGTGTCACGATTATATATGATTAAACAAATTTCAGCTACTACAAATGGTCGCCTACAACGTGAATGTAAGGGCAACGCTTATATTTTTAGGCATAAAATTCCGTTTCACAGGCAAGACATTGTCCTACTAAATGTTGTATCCTCCTGATTGAGCTGTACCTCAACATGATCATACGATAGTGACAGCTGTTGCATGGTTGGTTCGGTATTGACCTACCATGACGCATCAGGTTGGAATAAATTGAGCTCGCATTTAATCGACTTCTATTGCGAAGAAATGTTGTTCATGCACAAGATCAGCAATCATTATAAATATCAATGATGATTACGACATGACCGATTTTTCCTTTTACTTATCATACCGTTCATTCGGCAATGTCAGGTCAATTTACAGGTTGGCTGCCGCTGCAATTAATTATAAATAAAGATTGCAATGATTTGTGTGCATTTCTAAAGGCGTTTGAACGCTACGATGACGAACGAGCGGCAATAAACTGAATGGCTACACCAGAATTTTTTCTACTTGCGTCAAGGGTAAATTTGGATTAGAAAAGTAAACTGCCATATGCATACTCAAAGAACTGAAATGCCTGGAATATGTTGATTTCATTTACCAAATCACTGGATTTCCATCAATTTCGATTCCCATATAATCCTTACCACCTGTTTCTTGCACCGATCCTAGTATGCAATCCCCAATTCACTGAGCACTGCTGCAATCTATTTATATCAATTCCCATTAATGAACCGATTCCTGGAACTCATACTCTTTCTTCTTTACAAAACATTTTTTATCATCAATGCAACTCATTAAATATGTATTATACATGCACGTTATAAAGAACTTTGAAATAATCATTCAAATCTTCATTTTTGATTATCTCTAACATTGATTCCTGTGACCAGCTCTGCTTCTGAGCAGCGACTGCTGGTCCAGCATTGGCACAGCACTCAGTTCTCCTCTCCACCCTCGTGCCGTATGGCGCTGCACCTCTTCTTTGTGCGACCCATGATGGATTAGCAACATCGTCTCCACAACCATGTTTCAAACGGGTCGTGTTCTCCCATGCGTCGAGGTAGCCTGGATCTCGAAGGCCACGTTGCGTGGAACACGCCCATGGAGTTGATGGTGTATTATCGAGCGTATCACAGTTACATGCTCAATACCTTCAATGGGATCTATATTGTGTAACGCCATCATTCCTACAACATTTGGAGTTAGATTTTCAATACAGTTTTGTCTTACATTTCCTAAAATTCCTTCATCGTGTGCTTGTCCGATTCTCAAGTTTTTTAGGATCGACCAAATTGTCTATTCGGTTTGATTACCTCGATTATCATACCGACGTTGAGTGTGTATTAACAGAGGCGCTTGGTCCGTGTGCTCTGGAGGCCAGCCTCCGGTCGCACAGCACAAAGCAATAACTTGAGCCAAGGTCAGAGTGTATTGGGGGCAGCAACACAAAACGAAGGATACAACTCCCCTTATTGCAGTCATATCTGAGATTGCACTAGTTGTAGTAAATTTATTGTTTTGGCGATGGCGTTTATGTGAATATATCCAGCTGAACAATGAATGAAGGTTCATCAAAGAAGATACAAACACGAACAGTCCAGAGTCAATTAAAGATGAAACACTGTTCACTAAAAACATTTTACAAAAAAGTCAATATCGCAGGAAAAAATATAAATGTACGTCACTAGTATTCATTAAAGTTAGAAACAAATATTAGCTTACCTGACGCGTGACGATGGTATTTGCATTGAAGCTGACAAAACCGACAAAATATTATGTTTTTTTATTGCAAACTCAGGTTTTCATTTGCATAATATATCATAAATGATTTAACTGAAGCATTCAACAGAGATTAAATAATAAAATTAAAAGAATTAGTACCCACCGCTACCACAACGAATGATGTTAAATTTGTAGAGAAAATAACAAACATTCATCAAATCGTAATACCTCATAATAACTGAACATAAACTGTACTTGCTTCATCTCGAGGCCATGAAGTTAAGCGTGAACTATAATTAGGATGTGAAGTTAGGTCATAAAGCAACACTGTTATGGTACAGAGTTACCTATGGAAGAGCATCCTATTATAAAAGCAAAGGAAATCAAGCTGACTTTGGTCGGGACTTCTCCAACAAAATACTGAAGTAAGCATATACAGTTAACCTCGTCTTCAGTAAGGGTCACGAGAATCTTTTGGGTATGCAGGATGGCAACAACTAATTATTCAGGTTACTTTGGGAATTTGTAAAATACTTCAAGTGGAATGTTCATTATACGTGTTCATCAAAACTCCTACTCAATTCGACGTATTCTATTGATCGGCATTTGATTTTGCTCGTGAATAAAATGCTCTCCACGTATATGTTTTTTAAGGGAACGGTTTCCTTTTAATCATTCCTGTTGGCTTAGCAATGAAACGATGGACTGATGAGTTTTTTATTATCATTAAAATGGTTTATAACTCAGGCTACTTAACAATGAAAATGCTGGGCTGTGCAGTAGCTTCTTATCATTAAACTGGTTTATTGTTCCGGTACTTAGCAACGAAAATGCTGAACCCTTGAGTTGCTTCTCGCAACCGGACCGATTTCTAATATTCAAGCATAACGGGAGAAGCGATTTCCGATTGTAGAATTAGTGATTGTTTCCACTTTTCAAATAATATTTCCATGTAAAAAATCTTTGGAAAACAGCTACACTGGTACTCTTTACAAATATTGATGAAGTTGGGATATATATAGAGTGTTACAACTCAGAAACTAGTTGCAATGAAGCTTGGTATTGAATAACCGATTGTTTCTTAAAGAAACATTGTTGCCATACATTTTTGAAGTTATTTTGTATTGTAGTTCAAATGATAATGTTGGATGCTGGTAGGAAAGTAATCATTCAATGCAGACTCACAATGAGTTTGGGCTTCAAAAGGAATAATATACTTCGATAACACATTTTTTCGTAAATGCAGGGTTGGTAGGCACAACCTGTTTCCACATTGTTCAATGTTTGTTGTCGGAATGGGTACATATAATCTTTTCTATGAAGTTTACCAATACTACACAACAGAACAATGATTGCTGGAAAGGATGACATGTGAGAATATAATTCATGACTATTGTTCAATTGCTATATAATGTAGATAAATTACAGTAGCTACGTTTTTAGTCGAGCAGTTGCCATGATCAGCGGTTGAGTTTATAGCTATGAATAAGAAACCTAAAAATATCTTACGTATTTACACGAACGTGGAAAATTGTTCATCAACATGTAATAATATAAAGCAGCGTGTCGTATTCAGTTATTGTATATGAAAGAAGAGTTCACATCAATTTGATAAAATTAGATAACTTTAGCCAAGATTAGACACATGCCACCTTAATTGGTGAGATTTACCCATGACTACCAAAGTGCCTCTGCATATTACTGATCTTCTTCCAATTGCGTGGCCCCGTCACAACAACGATCGTATACTGTTATAGCCCACAGAGCAGTTTGGTGGATGACCCCCGTCACAGGGGCAACCATCATACACTGTTATAGCCCACAGAGCAGTTTGGTGGATGACCCCCGTCACAGTGGCAACCATCATACACTGTTATAGCCCACAAAGCAGCTTGGTGGATGACCCCCGTCACAGTGGCAACCATCATACACTGTTATAGCCCACAGAGCAGTTTGGTGGATGATCCCCGTCACAGTGGCAACCATCATACAATGGTATAGCCCACAGAGCAGTTTGGTGGATGACCCCCGTCACAGTAGCAACCATCATACACTGCTATAGCTCAAAGTGCGGTCTGGTGGATGACCCTCGTCACAGTAGCAACCATCATAGACCGTTATAGCACACAATGCGGTCTGGTGGATGACCCCCGTCACAGTAGCAGCCATCATAGACTGTTATAGCCCTTAGTGCGGTCTGGTTCATGACCCCCGTCACAGTAGCAATCATCATACACTGTTAAAGCCAACAGTGCGGTCTGGTGGATGACCCCCGTCACAGTAGCAACCATCATACACTATT
>SDVV010045746.1:0-10039 GCA_016164225.1 Gammarus roeselii
TATATAGATATTTATATATATTTATATATATTTATATGCAAAGGAGGCTCCACCATCAGTCACCCAGAAGCCCAGGTGAAAGCCAGGGACCAAATGATGGGCAGCACCCGGTTCCGTCGGATATGGATTGGCAGCCCATTTATAATGTCATATCAAACCAATCAACGTCACAAAACTCTAAACTCCTCAGAACATTCTCATCGACAGGTGACCTGATCCAGGCCGTAGGTGATGACCCTAATGACCGAATGTGGAAGCTAGCAGCGGGTATGCTCAAAATATAGAATACCCTGAACAAACTACACAAAATGATGAGCCTTCTCAAGCTGGAGACTAAAGACTACTCAGCGCACTGCAGTACAATCGTTGAACGTCTCGCTAAACTCGAAGACTGTCTTGCAACTGTGAACATCTAACTAAATGAGTGGATTATGAAAAAAGAAGCCAAGGAACCCGCGACCTGCGCTTGCGTTACCGCCTTGAACCTCAGTGGTTACAGCACTCCCCTCCTAGCCCAAAACCATCACGCCCAAACACGAAAAAATGCAAAGCGAAAACGATTTCCCCGATTTGACCACCAACACCTGTTCAACAATGGCCCTAAATTTCCCGAACACTTGAAAATCACATCGAATGCCATGGACAGACCGGATATTTGTCTCTACACCCTACGAGAACAACAGGGCTCCATCACTGGCTGTCCAGTTCTCAACATCACCTCCAGCGGTAGCAAAAGCTTCACCTTCAAAGTAGCTACAAAACTTTAAAGTGACACTAGGCTCTAAGAACAGAATATGCCGAAAGTCATGCACGATCATACCACACCCAACTTGCTTCATGAGTTCAGGACTGATTTACATCTAAAATCTCCCGAAGGAGCAAGCTGACGAGTTCATCACCGGGCTCGTTCAATACGAGGACTGTACGAGGACATAGACACAACCTTTTTTGACCCCAAAACCCTCGACAGACGTCCGATGCGATGTACAAATGCCAGAAATTCGGACACACGAGCAGAGATTGCCATGGTATGCAAAAATGCTCACACTGCTCCCAAGACGACCATGACAGACGGGAGAACAATGACCAGTCGTTCCCATCTAAAGAATCTCACTTATTTTAGTGCAAAGTAGGCGGCCACCCCACGGGACACAAAAACTGCCCTCAAGAAGATAAAGAAAGTTAAATAAACCACAAGATTGGGCGACGAGAGGCCAAGGCCTTGATGCACTCTCCCAGGTTGACCCTCTCACCGAGGAGAAAAGATCAGCATAATTCCCCACTTTCTTCCCCATAACGCTCGTAGAAAGCGGTGCAAGTAAAGCTGCTCCATTGATGAATCCATTCACTATGATGAACTCACTCACACAAAAGTTAGGAGGTAAACCGAAGACAGTGCACCGACAGATAAAGAATTATCCGGTCCTCCCAGCCGGAAAGCCAGCTGGGAGGAATGCACGACACATATCGCATGACGTGATATGAATGGCCTCCCCAACGGCATCTCAGAACACGACCTCGTCATACATCTATACAAAAAAATTCAAACTGCAGCTGCTGCTTGCATCCCCCAAGCTTTACCTTCAACATTTTTCCAAATCCGTGGTGGTGCATGGAGGTGCAAGAAGCAAAAGACCGGTGTGAAACGATGTACACGACCTTCCGTCTCGCACGCTCCCTCGGGAACCAAGAAGCGTGGAAAAGGGTAACTGCCGTGTACAGCAAATTTAGAGAGGAGAAGAAACGAGAGAGCTGGATTCAATCACTGAACACAATCAATTAAAACACCCCTCTCCCCCAAGTGTGGGGAAACAAATAGACTTATCGTTTCTTTCTACGCGGGAATCGCGAATAAACTAGAACAAACTTTTAGCCAGATATCGCACTCAACAAATTACACCGCTGCTTTTCAACTAGAAAAAATTAAGAGAAGGTGAACACACTAGCTTTACTTCGGCGATCTTCCTGATGAAGCTCAAACTACTTTTATCCCGATCAATGGCGAGAATCCGTATATATCCCGAGACCCAAACCCGGAAAATGCCCCAGCGACCCACGTAACTTCCGCCCCATTGCCTTTTCCGGCGTCCTCTGTAAGGGCTCCGGCGGAAATGAGGCTCAAATCAAATCCTCTGTAAGGCTAAGAAAAGAATGATTAACTCACGCCTAGTTGACTACCTGGAAATGAACGCAGGCCTCAACGACATCCAGTGCGGCGGCCGCAAGCGCCACTCCACAACGGACCACCTCATACGACTAGAATATGGAAATATGGAAACATGTGGAATCCATATTTTTCGATGTTGAGCAAGCGTACGACACTACGTGGAAAAACGGTATCTTGAAGGATCCTAATCGTAAAGGCTCGAAAGGTCGCCTATCACGTTTCATCTACATCTTTTTGCAAAACCGTACCTTCAGGGTCAAGGTCGGCGACATTCAATCAGCGTCGCATCCGCAAGAAATGGGCACCCCCCAGGAGAGCGTCTTCAGTGTCACTTTTTATCCTCAAAATGTACCAACTAGCCGACATTCTTCCACCTGACGAAAGACTACTTTCATCACTATACGTGGACGACCTACAAATAAGCTACAGACACACTAGCAATTTACCAATTCAATACGAACTCCAGAAGTGCCTAAACCTAGTCGGGAACTGGGCGTCCTTAAATGGATTCGGATTCCCGCTCTCTGAAACGAAAATCATGCACTTTACCCTTGAGTCAGGATTACACCTGGGGAGTAGCTCCAATGCTGCACAACACCCCTCTAGCATATGAAGAATCGACAAAATTCCTGTGTCTAGTGTGGGACCCTAAACTTGCATGGCGACCTCACACTACAGCCCCGGAAATTAGCTACAAAAGGTCAACGGGACTCATCCTCTCGGTAACATACCTGAAATTCAGTGCCGACGTGGATACCGGCATGACGATGTTCAGAACAATAATACGCTCACGCATTGTCTATGGAGCAGCTGTTGACGGTTCAGCAGCCAAAGAAACTCTCGAACTCCTCTCGATCATCGCAAACAACGCTATGCGCGTCACAACCGGTGCGTTCCGTTCCACTCCCATCGAATCCCTTAACGTGCTCGCTAACAAGCTCCCACTTCCGCTCCGGCGAGATAAACTTTTGCTATAAACTATTTTAAGACTAGGAGCCTGATCAACAACCCAGCACTCATCCTCATCATCAACATTCACGATAAATGCATTTTCGCGGCTGTGGAGAGTATTTGCCCCGCTTTTTTCTTACGCGTGGTACAGACCTTGCTAAACTTCAAACGGAAGGCTATTAGGCCTTCATTCTCCAACCGAATTCATCAAATCAACACACCAACGTGGATGATCAACCCTCTACTGGTCAAACAATATTTGCAAATATACCCTACATCAACTACTCCAACCAACAAGTAGTAACATGAATTTCTGAAAATACTCGAGGAACAATATTAAGAGCATCACCATATATACTCTGACGGCTCCAAAACTGCGCACAGAGAAGGAGCCGTCGACGCACTCGAACTAGCCATCACCCTTGCAAAAATAGATCGTCTCCCCAAATACGTCGCATTCTCAGACAGCCTGAGTGCGCTCACTCAGCTCAAAATTTTGCGCTACCAACACCATGCTCTACGTAAATACAGCAGGATCTTTATATTGTCCAAGGCGGGTCAAGCGGTCGAATTCTGCTTGATCCTGGGCACGTGGGAATGAGCGGAAATGAGCTTGCGGGCTCGATGAATAAGCTGTCTTCTACCCATCATGAACAATTTATCACAATACATTACGAAGACTGGTTCCCTATCATCAACTCCAATATAACATCCCGATGGAATAATACGTGACAACCAAGTGGAAAAAAGATGCTTTCAGCGAAACCCTCGGTTGGAAAATGGGAAACCAAGTTCTCCGACAGACGAGACTAAGTGATCATCAACGTACTCGCAGCTGCCCGACGAGCCGTTTTAAATTCCCCGTGCAACCTACAAAGCTTACTCACCGACCTAAAATACCGGAAAAACCTTAACGCGTTCGGAAAACATACAGGACTATACGAAGAAGTCTGAATCACAAACATCTGCTTAGGCGAGGTTGCCTCTCCGTCCCACGACGCACAGAGACAACAATTTATTTGAGCAAATAGGCGTTAACTCATTCCGTTCCTGTATCGCTCTACCTACGTGGGAGCCTAATGACTCGCGTTGAGGCTGGTGGAAATGAGGCTCAAATCAAAACAAATCCGTTCCTGTAAGCACCAGGCTGCGTATATTCAATTTAACCATGACAAGGTCAATCTTTCCGCACACGAAGGTGTGTGAACCCACCAGAATCAGCGATGGGTGTGCCCTACGGGAAAGATTAGGATGACGCGCGTTGAGGCTCCAGTGGAAACGAGACCCAAATCAAACCAAATGCCTGGAGGAAACAGCCACATGTATATAGTGCTTGAATACGTGCAATCTCAATGCAGGGTGTCTAAAACGATACGTGAAAGATCCACAAATTTGGAGCTGAATGCTCCATCATTTGCAATAATCGAACACCCTTGCTCATTTCTAATTCTGCTGAATTGCAACAACCCGCACGTTTAGAGTTGGTCAAATTCCATATCGCTTCTAGCACCTTAAAGATACTTTTGTAAAATGAGAAATCCTCCACTTTCAGCAATCAAAAGATACGTCGGTGGAAACATTTGCACGAGTTGTGCGACATCTACATGTGATTGTTCCTACCTACTAGAAGCCTAATTTCACCAAACAACTCGTTCACTCTAAAGCCATTGGTGTTGTCGTTGTGTCAAACCTTGCTTGGTTATTTTCCGGTGGCGTTACCGTTCCATCTCATTCCCATGGTGCTGTGAAGTGTGTGAAGCTTCACTTGCGGTAATTTTACATGCTATTTTCCACGAAACAGTGAAGAAAAAGCAGTTGTCTTCTTCTTCAGGGGTTGCAGGAGGAGACGGAGGCCGCTGTTCGCTGTGTTCTCACTGCTGTTGCTGCTGCCGCATCATGTGCTGCGGGAACCAGACCGACGATCTGGGCACCACCAAATGCGTGGCCAGACTAGCTACAAAGAGAACAGAGTAAGTACCTCCGAATAAAATCAATGTTACGTAGAGGTATCGGTAATGACGCATAGGCTGCGCGAAATATCAGTATACAAGGTTGTGATATGAATAAAATGTTGATTTTTTATGAACTGTGAACTATGAGGGTGTTAGTTTACCCTGAGCTGGGACCAAACTTTCTACACTAATCTATTGTAAATTTCGAGGTTTTTCTTCGTCTCCTGCATCATTAGAGGTACCGTAGCGAGCAAAAATTCGTTTATGGTCAGTCTGTAACCGGAAAAACAAATTCGTCTTCTCCCACGTGGAATTTAACTTCAGCTAGAAATTCTTTGGGGCAAAATGTGTAGACAAAGCCACATAATTGGTGATATTGAAATTTCCGATGAGTTAAAATAGAGAGCGAAAAATGAACATAGAAGATTTCACTTAGTTTTAAATCATAAACTAATTTTTGCTCGCTCTGTACCTTTACCTTGTTTTAGGTTCATCCACACTAAATGGTTTTAAAATCTTATCCCTTCCCAGAATTTCATAGGGTGAGTTCATTCGCTTGACATTCAAACGATGATTTTGTGTGGATGGATGATTATTCATTTTATGGATCTTTAACATTTTATTTTATTATTTCTTATTTTGTGGGCTCTATTATTTATCTATGCCCTTTTTTCATCGAGATCAATTTTGCATTGGTTGTCATATATTGAGGCTGGTTGTGACTAAGTGACCCGGGGAATGGAGGGTACTCGTGGGACCCGCGCGGACTCGGGAAACCCGAGGGTACTTGAACGACACGAAGGATTTTGGGGGGACCCCTTTGAACCCTTCTGATGCCCTTTGCGACCCCTTGAGAAACTTTTGGACCCTCTTGAGGCCCCTCTGAACTCTAAAGCTCGTGCTTCCCCCTCCCAACGATGTTAAACCTATGCACAGAAAAATGTAAGTATGTGAAATGCTTGACTAGAACAAATAGCTATTACAGTCCACGGATTACTGCTACAGAGTTGAAGAGCCGCGTCTAGGCTGGCCGAGGTGCGTCGAGATCAGTCGAAACATGTCGAGACAAGTCGATTTGTGTGCGACGAGTCGAGACTGGCCGAAATGAGTCGAGACAAGCCGATATAAGCTGAGACGAGATGACTCGAGGGACCCGGGAGCTCGTGGCATCCGGGGGATTTGGGTTACCCTCCGGGACCCATCGGTCTCTCTTTGGAACCGAGGGACCTTAGCCCACCCCCCTCCCCCCCTGACCCACTAAACAATAAGTTGAAGTCAATAACTATCTAAGCAGTTTTTCAGCCCATGACGAGCCAGCCCTTTCTTTCCCCTTCACGATCCACAATTTTGTCATCTAAAATAATGCTAATGTATTTGTGCATGAGTTCCTGTTCGTGATTTTGTAAATACGTGTATTTTCAGTCCGTGCTCGCTCGCGCGTGAGCGGAGCATGTACAATTTATGCTGTTGATCTTTACCGCGTTACTATAAACCTTGTGGTGCGTTGCGGTTGGAGTTGATCTGATCCGTGAAGCCGTGGACCTTGTACCAATTTCGACGATACTGTCTGTGCGCACGGGCGTGCTTACATATTACTCTTAATGTTCTGAGGGGCTGGAGGCAGGGATTCGTTTCGTCTGAGTCATTGTCCTACCTGGATACTGTAACTGAACTAAACCGCGGAGCTTACTTTGTCCGTGTAGCCGTAAAACTTGTGTCAATCTCGATGATGCTACCTGTACGCACTGACGTGCATATATACTATACTCTTGAAGTTTTCAATGATTGAATGCAGACATTCGTTTCGTCTAAACGTTTTTCTTATGCGCACTAGCGTGCGTCTGACAAAAATGAATCTTGCAAAATGTTCTAACTTTGACAACGTTGTTTTTCTGGCACGCAGAGGCGTGCGAGCCTTATGGAATCCATGATCGTCGAGCCCTAAGGGGGAGCCTGTTATGACTCGCGTTGAGGCTCCGGTAAAAATTAGGCCGAAATCAAATCTAATCAAACGATGATGGGAGCTGCACGCGTTTTGCCAATGACTTTTACATACCCGGCCCATGCATGAGAGACATCACAAGCGTACTTTAAATTTTCCAGCACTCAGACTGATTCCTGAATTTTGGTAGAACTGGTCCCCTCTAATCAAATCTTATGTAAATGAGGCAGTCAATTCACAGAAAATATATTCATCTCAAAATTAAAAACAATTCGAAATCTCTTGCCAACGTTCACATTTTCCATCTTATACCACGTTAGTGGCGTCGCACATGCTTGTGTCTGGACCTACATCTCTGCTCTGTTGTAGAAGATGTGGAATCTTCGCAGGATTGGTTTTGTTTGGTGGTCGCACAGGAACAGAGTTAGACAAAAACTAAATTCAATCTCCATGAGGCGCTTTTCCAACTGCAGGCTCGTCAGATAGAAGTAATGAAAGACTTATTCCTGTTGTTTTATATGAAAAATGTTGATACATTGATGTTGAAAACATTGATGCTATGGAAATAGTTTTCATTTGATTTTGCAGCAACATTTGTCGAAATTCGTTTTATAAACCATGAACTGTGAAAGGAACTTTGGTTTTCAAAAGCGATGGCCAACTCTCTCATTTACAGAGTCAAGTTAACAGATCCTTACTTCCATGAATAGTTGCTAGACCTGCACTTCGGGGCATAGCGCATGTGAGGTGGCCCGGCTCTCTAGTAGCAAATACAAGATGTAGCAAACATCGTTACTAAAATATCCCGTTCATTAAAGGGTGCGTGACACACAATGATATGAGACCACCGTTTACTCTCGGCTCCGGTGGAAACGAGGCCCAAATCAAATTTACTCCCGGGCATTATTGAAACTGGACAAGTGTACACCAGATTCCACCTAGGTATCCTTGGAGAGTTTGAATGAAGACACAGATGTGGAGCGGTCTACCGTTGCTAGTGACGTCTCCTGTGCCCCACCAGCATGACTTGAAGATTGCCCAATGCTATCTAAGATGTATTTTTGTGACCACAATTTAGAAAACGGTTGGCGGGTTCAAATCTGGATTCAAATGATATTCCGTAAAAACGTGATGCTCGCTTTGTACAATTTTAATTGAAATTATATATTGAAATGCTTCGTTGGATGACTAGAACTACATTATAACGCATGTAATTATGTGTTTTGTCGTACACATCGCACTATTGCCGCATAATTTTGAAAATATTAAATGGAAATTCTTTGAGTTATACAGATATTTCAGAATATTTCTTAGTTTATTTTGATCCAGTGCACTAGAGAGCCTTGACACTCCAATCTAATCTATCAGGTTTATTTTGAATAAGTAACAGAATATTTTGCATTTTCTAAGTCTGGTCAAACAGACATGGTTTTGATTACTATCTGGCCAAGGCGATTACCCGTCACCCTTGCTCACATCTTATCACGATAGGTGGGAGTGACATTTATGTGAGTGAAGATATTAGACAGCTCCAAGAAGACTCATTTAATGGATCATTTGGTCATTTTTCTTGTTCGAGCATGCACAGTTAGATTAGTATCAAAGATCTCAAAACAAAGTCGAATTTGGCCTAGTAGTCTACATTTTCGCCGGTGTAACATTGAAGCAAATAATAAATAATAAATAAATCTACATTTTCGGAACGGTTCAAGCTACGTAAGAATTATCTCGGACGCATCAAATGGGTCCTTAGCACCTCCTGGATAAAACTTTACAAGTTCCATTTGAACGGCTTTGTTCACTATGAAGGGATGATGGAGATAATTACTCATTTCGTGATGCCAGATGAAGCTAGAGGCGTAATCAACTAATCCTCTTACCGAATACAATATCCCTAGTGGTATTCTATTTTATGATCTAATTGAAAATCGTCGTTGATAGGTAGTTGACGATAGCAGTGTAAGTCGTTATTATATCTTGTGATCTTGAGTGCCGGTTTAGGTATATTGCAAAGTAATATTGAAAATATATAATATAAAACATTACACACAACCAAAACGTTACACCAAACGTTACTCAAAACGTTACACCAAACGTTACTCAAAACGTTACTCAAAACGTTACTCAAAACGTTACTCAAAACGTTACAAAACAACAATACATTACAGATAACGTTACACAAAACATTACAGACAACATTACAGACAACATTACAGACAACATTACAGACAACATTACAGACAACATTACAGACAACATTACAGACACCATTACAGACAACATTACAGACAACATTACAGACAACATTGCAGATAACATGGCAGATAACATTACACAAAACATTACGCAAAACATTTGAGAAAATTTACACAACACATTACACGAAACAATACACGCAACAATACACGCAACAATACACGCAACAATACACGCAACAATACACGCAACAATACACGCAACAATACACGCAACAATACACGCAACAATACACGCAACAATACACGCAACAATACGCGCAACAATACGCGCAACAATACGCGCAACAATACGCGCAACAATACACGCAACAATACACGCAACAATTCACGCAACAATAAACGCAACAATACACGCAACAATACACGAAACAATACACGAAACAATACACGGAACAATACACGAAACGTTACGCAAAACGTTACGCATAACGTTACGCAAAACGTTACGCAAAACGTTACGCAAAACGTTACACAAAACGCTACACAAAACATTACATTATATGAAGCAAAACATTACCCAATAATAAACAAAACATTACACGAAACATTACACGAAACATTACACGAAACATTACACGAAACATTACACGAAACATTACACAAAACATTACACAAAACATTACACAAAACATTACACAAAACATTACACAAAACATTACACAAAACATTACACAAAACATTACACAAAACATTACACCAAACATTACACCAAACATTACACCAAACATTACACCAAACATTACACCAAACATTACACAAAACATTACAC
>SDVV010045747.1:0-10039 GCA_016164225.1 Gammarus roeselii
AATGAATATGTCCAAATTGTGAAGATTGAACTGATTGTTTTCACTTGGTGTAATCAAGCAAGGGTGAAGGAGATTACTTTGTGAAAAGGATTCGATAATCCTCCCAACACGACAACACACTAGATCAGCAGCACGAGAGTAAGTGTTTGGCTCTGTTCCACTTATTGATGGAAGAAGGAATTTATCACTTGTTGGACCCATTCACTGACATTAACAAAACATTTGTCTATATAATTTTCTAAATTAAAATTTGTTTTGAATGCATGGTAATGAAATAATCAACGATTATCTTTTTAGGTCGTGCGATGCACGACGTAAATCGTCGATGCGATATATTTTATCTCGAAATTTTCAGCAAGACGGTTGTTGAATAAATATCACTGTTTCCAAACGTGAATTCGACGAAATAACAATAAATTTGAATGGGTCCGTCTACACCGAGACGGATTTCTTCACAGATAGCACATTAGATCAGCAGCAGAAGAGCGTCATGGATTCTCTGTCGATAAATTATTTGTCTTTAAAGTCTTTGCGGATCAAAATAAATCTCAAGTTACCGGCGGTGGAGGAAATAACACGGTAACTTATTTATTGGAAATGTTCAAGGTAGAGAAGATGTCTTTTCTTCTTTACCATCCTCGTTTGAAATCGAACCAAGTCGTTACTGATCCTGTCTCTCTGCGTCACTCCAGACAAGTTCCTCAAACATTTCATCTCGAAAACATTCAATCTTCTTCTCTCTCCTGCTCTCATCCCCAAAGTATCAGCTCCGTAAGGCATGGTTGAAACAACTAAACCCTCATCCAACTCTCTCTTCGGTTCCATCCTCGACGTCCCGAGGCTCATTAAAATGTAAGGGCACCGTACACTTTACACCCGTCCTTCACTCGCGACTTAATCTCAGTTTCCACTGGTTCAGTATTCTGCATATTAGAGCCCAGATACCTAAAACACTGAACTTCGTTCAATAACTATTTATTTAGAAGGACACTAATTCTGCTCGCATCAACGTTCCTCAAGCATCTCATTACTCTACTTTTACCTATGTTCACTCACACAGCCTATACAGCTTATCTTCTGAATTCGCCACCAGAGCCCGTGTCTTCCGCAAGCAGGAACTGGTTCAACTGCCAACTCTGCCCTCTCGCTTCCAACAGCTCAGGGCCGCGACACAATTCACTAGCTTTCTCCTCTCTGACCACTTCATCCATGCAGAGGTTGGACAGCCCGAGAGACATAACGCAGCCCCGTCTCAGACCCCCTTTCACTGGGAACCAATCACTGACCTCGCTCCACACTCTGACGCATGCACTGCTGTCAACATAGATACTGCGAACCGTTTTCAACTAATTCCCGCTCACTCCATACAAAACCAACATCCTCCAAAGCGTCTTCCTGTCAATCCTGTCGTAGGCCTTCTAAAAATCCATTAAGGCCCAGAACACATCTTTTCCTGTCGCAAAGCACTGCTCACAGACTTGTCTTCCTGCAAAAATCTGATAGGCACACCCTCTACCACCCCTAAAGAAACACAGTTTCTCTCCAATTGCGTCATCCGTTCAGACCACATATAATAAACTGATACGTAAGTCTTGTTTATCTCAGTTACCCTTGTACAGCTGAACAATGCAAGGACTGCGCCACTCAATCGGCACCCTCGCCCTACACAAACCACAAATTCAGTAGCCTCACCAGTCATACGACAATAATTTTTTTACTCATTTTCTGGCACTCAGTCATAGCGCCGTCCAAACCAGGAGCATTTCCTGCTTTCATCACTTCTGCCACCTACTGCACCTCTTCTTTAGTTATGCTCGCAACATGCCTTTCTCCAAAAACCGGCCTCTGTCCAAAATCCACAGCAACACTGTCAGTCTCGCTGTAATCCTCGGCATTCAGCAACTCATCTAAATATTAGGCCCACTTTTTTCCGTACATCATCACTTTCCAACAACAACTGACTGTTTTCCTCTTTCACCACATCTTCCTTTCCAATAACCCCCTTCCTCATCTGCTTCACTTTTTTGCAGAACATATTTGTGTCCTCCTCAAAATTCTGTCACAACCGCCTGCCTCAACTGGCATCAACACCCGATTCACCTCTCCTCTCTTCTCTTAATAGTTGTCATAGGTCACCACTGACCTCGCTTGCAACCACTCCTTGAAGGCTTTTTTTTTCTACGCCACCAAAAAAATTATTCACCCGTCCACACGGATCACACCAAACACATTTTTTGCGCATCTCAACAACGAATCTTTGAACGTCTCCCATTTCACTTAAAGATTTCTCAGGTCCTGCCCTATCCCGGTGTCATATCCCTCACTCAACGCCTGCTGGAACTCCTCAGCTCTGATTTCCACATCCAGTTCTCTCACCTTCACTACTTCTCGTCCTTCTTTCAATCGTTTGTTCCCCTTTCCACCTCTGCCCCACTCCCAGTCTTCCTTCCACCAGCAGATAGTCAGACTTTCCTCCACCTTACTGTGTCAACTCCCACGCATCCAACAGTCTCCGACAATTCTCCTCGGAATCAGCACAAAATCCATCAGCGCTCTCTCCACCACTGCACCATAAGCTATCTTTACCCATGTGTTCTTGTTGATATTTCGCTTCTTGAAAAAGCGGTTTTCAACCACCAGCTCCTGCTCCATACACGAACCTATCAGGTAATATCCACTGTAATTTTTACCAGGAACGTCATACCCCCAATCAAATTCTCCACTACTACACCTTCAACTCTCGCATTAAGGTCGCCCAGTACAACCACATTGAATTGGCCTCCAAATCCATCACTCAAAGTAACACCACACCTTCTTGTGCCCAACGTTTCTCCACGCCCGACTTTCTTCCACTTATCACTCCCATCTCACATTTTCCCTCATCTTTCAACTTCGTCTCACTCAGCGCCAACACATCACACTTTCTCCTGGTCACAAACCTCACCATACAGCTCGCCTAACAATTTTTTGTAATATTTGCCCCAACAGATTTTCATCGTAACTCTGGCCCAAAACATTATTGCCAACGAGATATTTAAACGAAACCCGTTGTCAAAAAGCCGTTCAAGCGGAACCGTTGTCAAAGTCCCGTTTTATTTCCTAAACGATCGAAAGTTTTTTAAATATCTATACAACGGGACGATTGAACCAAATTATGTCATACTAACAATGTTTATCATCATTTATTTTTGTTATGTTACTTCTTCCGGTAGCTAATTCTATGTGCTTATGCTAGGGAAATCACATTTAAAGCAATCCATAATTTATGGGGATAAAATGTATTTAGCAGCCAGCACGAAGAGTCAGAGTTACTGTTGCCCAACACGAATGTCTTTGTCCGTGGTATTTTTATTGTACCCGCCTCACAATGTCACCCCGGGCGCCGCGTATAAGTGTTTTCCGTAGAGAAGCATTTGGTTTATGAATCCCATTCAACGAAGTTTCCGTTGCAATAATTTGATGATGTTTGTTTGTTTCTGCTGCGTGGTAATAAGTGACATGTAGGGGATTGAACAGAAAGTAATTAATATTGTGCCGGAGTAAGTTAAACGTGAATAGCATGTACCGTAGATTTATTCGACAAATTTATCCAATTCGTTGCTTGTCTTGTACTTTGAATCGCGTGACCATCTGAAGCAATGGAGAAAAGGACACAACTTATGACTGTTCAGTTTATTTCAATAAAATTAAAGATAAGAAAATGACATTGGTTCTTATTTTTCCAATGGCATAAACGTGGGATGCGCACCTGCTATCTTAGACATTCTACTTCAGAACTAATCTTCTTACTGTCTTCTTACAGGCCAAAAGACCTGTTGTTGTCTTCTTACACTTGTAAACACTTGTAAACATCATTAAATTTTATTTATCGGCATGAAAATAATCTTTTCCCATGTGCAGCTGGTGTGTTGACTGTTCACGACGAACCTTGATCGTGATGCGACGTACCTTGATAGGAGTGCGCCGTACCTAGACCGTGGTGAGACGTACCTTGATCGTCGTGAGACCTACATTAACCGTAGCGCAACGTGTATGATCGTGGTGCGACGGTCCTTGATAGTGGTGCGACGTACCTGGATCGTGGTGTGACGTATCATGATCTACGTGTATTTAAAACGGGGAATAATAACTTTTCATGGGGAACTCATCACGCAAAGTGTGTGATCAACTAATTCTTTGAATAGTCGTGCGAAAAGATGTTTCCGTTTGTTGATTTGTGTGTAAGTCGGAAAACAACTTTCTAGTTTAGGAGATTAAACCGATAAATTATTTGTGGATCGATCATTGCTTCAATGCAATTCGCCCAATTCTTTTATGGTGCAATGAATCGCAATCTTTTGTTATGTCAATAATTACAATCTTGGGTTGTGTACAGATGCGCAATTTTGTAGTGCGCAATCAAATGCAAATTTTTGTTGCGCAATGAATCGCAATCATTTGTTGCGTACTGATTCGCAAACAAGAACACGTTTCTTTTTATTATGTCTATCATAAATGTGTCTCTGACCATCAGCAAGAAGAAAATAAGAACGGTTTCCCACCTCTCAAATTGCTTCATTTTCCCTAGACAATCAAGCCAACTGTTAAGCTAAAAACGCTGGTAATTCTTGCTTTGGTGGAATTGGTCGCAGCTTTGCCACCTGTACTTAAGCAGTGACGGCCCCTACAAGGCAATTTGTTTTAGTGAATCTCAGCTGAGACGATAGGTACCTCCAAATGTATCGGCTTGTGTATGAAGCGAATTGAATGGGTGCCGTGGCAGAGTGATTAGCGTATCCGACTGCGGTGCCAGCCTCTGCTGCTGCAGGGCGCGAGTTCGAGCCTCGGTATTGACTCGGCGGTCTTGTGACGGGGAAATTGGGCACCTCCCACTCTCTGTGCTAGCCTAAATTAGCCACCCTCCTAATTAGGGGGAAACGGCTGTATGTATAGGCAGACGCATACATACATACAAATAAACTTCTTCTTTAAACTGTCACTAAGATCGTAGACAGTTGCGATTGTCCGTTTAGTCCAGGAATATTTACGATGAAGGGTAAAGAGGTGGAATATGTTAGTTATAGTCATATAATGTCATTGTTTGGACAAAATTCAAATAGTAATCTGAATTCCTGAAAAAATTAGTGGTCATAGAAGAAATTAATCGCATACACATTGCAAACTTATTCACTTTCAAACATACTTAATTTTCATTGCGGATGATGCCCATGTTCTAGTGGACCCAAATATTGTAATCGAACGTCTTAATTTTTTTCGCTCGTGGGATATAGTTACTGCTTATGAATTCACCTCATACGAACAAAGATCATTCCGCTGATGTTTACGATGTTATGGTGAGAAACTATTACTTTAAATTGAAGCGTTTATCGCTAAATATGTATAATGTGCTCAATTGCCAGGTGGCTTTCTTCCCAGATTGTCTATCAGATGCGCGAGTGTTTGGTTAAACAAATCAATTGACGTAATTTTTACATGTTTTGGTATTGTGGCAAAGATCCCAGGAAGGTAGATGATTTTTTGATCCTCGCGAGCGTTGCTATAATTTTGTTAACTGGTGTTTCTTATTTAGATTTCAGATGCAAAATTCCTCATAAGCATATAGTTAGATCAAAGCTGCAATTGCTCATTTACATGGAATGCCCAAGCCCTTTTTGAGGGTTCAGATATCTAAGGCAACCAACAAAGAACAAGGAATTTGGTTTCCTCTTAACCCAAACTGGACAACAAAAAAAATCCAACAACCCTCGCACACTAACACATCATAACACATTGTCTCAAGCAGTGTTCATTGCTCTACGGTTGTGTATGGCACCCAACCCATCATTATGTTCTCCAGTCGGTCGCTCCTCTCCATTGCCCCGGTATAAAGTAAGGCTTGTTGCGGTAACCAGGCCACCTAAAGTTTTAAATCATCTTCCAGCAGAGTGAAACCCTTGTTTTTGCTCCGAGTTAAATAACACTCCTGGAGGGTTAGTTTTTCTCAAAGGATTAGTGTAGCGTAACGTTTGGCTCTCAAAAAAAAAATGCTACTCGAACTCCATTTCAATTTTGTATACCTTGACTTCTCCTAGTATGTTGAACTTGTTCACTTCTCTGATGATGAAAACTATACAAAACTACTGCCAACGACTTTACCAATTCTGTAATTCCTTAGGAACTCTGATTCCATTTACAACACACTCAGGTGGATTCAATCCTTGTTCCAGCACTCCCGCACTGGAATATCCGGGATATTGTTACTGATATTGTACGATTTAACAATATCCGAGCAGCATCTATCTCTCCCAGAGTTCTATAAATGATGGTTTTGAAATAGGTATTATGATCTAAGTCGCCGAGCGGAGGCTTCAGTTATGATGCGTCGACTCTTCGAGATCGACTTGCTGCAAGATAAAGGTCAAATAGGCGCTTGCTTGAATGGACAGATTGAATAGAATGAATGCACCGCTGCATAATCACGCAAGCTCATATCCTAAAATATTGGAAACATACCTAATATCGAACGAGTAAATTTTAAACAATGTTAGTTTCATTTCAAACACGATAAATAATATTAATTTGAATAATATGAACATTTAAAGGAGGAACGTACTATCCTAAACATTTATACTAGAAACAATTTATACACATAGTTTCAGTATTTTATGACCAATGTTAAGTGCTTTCTCACAGAATTTGTCAATGAATTTCGAATAGGATGTACAAGATTCCGAATAGAATTGACGAAGATGTTTGATCGCACACTGAGAAGTGAGGAATCAGTTATCATCAGTATTTTATTGACCTAACTAAATAAACGATCGGTAATTGACGCGCGTGACCATAAACACTAACCTCAGCGAACGGAGTTGGATTTTATGGAAACTTTAGCGCCCCCTTACATTTTCATTTGTTATAATACTGAATTTTAATTGAATTTTGTTCCATTTTCATGTACAGCATTTCTATCAACCTGTTACATCAGAGTGCATATAATTTCTCTCAGTGTGAGGAAAAGCAATTTTCTAGGTGTTTCTCTAGTAGACATTTACAAGGCAATGAACTGTAGGGACATTTTACTTGTCCAGGTTTCATGTTTCTTGTTACTTCTACTATGACATTACGGCGTCAACAGCAACCTATATAAATGAGGAGTTGTCAATGTAGTGTGCGCCTGAACTACATTCTTTAATTAGGGTATGAATTGGATACCTACTAGGAACAACCAGATATTGAATCAGAAGAGTTATAAAAAATATTTTAGTGGTCAGAAAGCTCCAGTTATTAGTTTAGATATAACGTCAACAACTTAAAAAGTTCTGTAACTCGTTGAAAAGTGACATAAAATTCACTCGTTTAATTTATTATAATACTCCCCGATGAAAAATTTAATGGCGAGGTTAGTTTTCAATGTGGGAAGCTGATATGTCCCGTTAGTATGATTTGCTGAGGCTACGCTTTTTGTATTTGGTGTCGAGGGCGGGGCCGCTTGAGTTGCGGAGTGCTTGTATTGTGCCACTGGATAAAACATAAAGTGGGAGGAGTATCTCAGGGGGAATCGGATTGTTCTGTATGCTGGGCAATTTGTTCGGGAGAGTTCTAATCAAGAAGATTGGAGAGAAGATGGATGGTGCGATTGACTAGGAACAGTGTGGCTATAGAAGTGCTTGGAAGGGAAGTAAGTGAATGTGCTCCAGGTATTCATTGATATGGAAAAGACTACGATATTATCGACAGGGAAGTGTAATGGGAGGTATTCGTTTCTTGGAAGTTGGTGGAAACTTCTTAAGAGAGGCCCTGAGTTTCTCCGTTTGGCCATAGACCATGATTCTCAATTTGACCCTAGCCCATGATCAGAGTCGAGAGCGAGGCTTGTGTTTGGTTCCCAGCAAAAGTGAGACTGAAGCAAAATGACGTTATGTCTGCCTGGCTGTTCAATCTCTACATGGATGGGGTGGTCAGAGATTTTACCGCGAGTTTATTGGTTCGAGGTGAAGATTTGATGGCATCAAATGGGCTGAGTTGGCGGTTGAGTGAGTTGCTGTTATTGATGAAGGTTCAGTGTTTAAAGTAAATGGGATATCATGTGGAGAAGACTGAAGTAGTGAAAACTGAGTTGATATCTCGGATGAAGGTAGGGTGTGATATGATGGGTTGGACATTAGGTATGGAAACATAGAGAGGATTGCATATGGGTGAAGTTATCCCGTGAGTGGGTTGGGGGGAAGAAAGGAGGAGGTTGAATATCTTCGAAATAAAGTTGGGAGATGTTTCTGAAGTGATACGGAGAGATAGGGTCAATAATTACGTTGTTCGAGTGCGAACAAGGATGATAGAAAAGTCAGAGGACAGATCAGATTCACGTATTTCGTGCTGAAACCGACCCATGGTGAGGATGGATGATGGAAGTTTGGTGAAATGTGTGATGAAAACATAGAAAAGTTGATATTGGCCCAGAAGTACACCGAAGTTTTGAAGAATGGATGGAGGGGAGCAGCCTTTGAGAGGTGAGACATCAGAGTGGAGGTAGCGAAAGATCGCGCAATAGAGAGAAGTGAGTGGAGATTAGTTGGGACTGAGTGAGTTCAGACGAGGCACTGATATGCTTTCCCGCACTTGACGTTTCGTTGAGAAACGGGATGGGCGTGGGTGGGTGGCGACAATTTTGTCAAAGCAGGGGTAAACAAGCAGAAGCTGTTGAGCTCTGCTGAGACCTTGTTTTCGAACCTGATTCCTGACCCGAAGTGTGTGTTGCCGTGTCCTGACCACATTCTCCATTGCATAAGGGTTAAGCTTTTATGCATGTGTGAGTGCATGAGAAGAATGGAAGGTGCGCCTTGTCGTCTGCTACCCTCGGCGATATTCGGCCTTTCGTCTGCATCTCTATCTGTAGAATAGTCATTGGGAGATTTTCAGCTGCATAAGATTTTTTCTACTGGAAGAGTTGCCTTGTGCATTTTTTTAAGTTATAGCAGCAAAGAGAGAGTTCTATGAGGAGGTAGTTGTCCCAAGTATTCTCCACGGGACTGAAACGTCAGGGGCGAGAGAAAAATGCTGGGTTAGTTTGGAAATATGAGGGTAGTGTGTGCTGCGTCCTGTCGTCAGCTCCTTCTTCTGGGAAATTCTGCTTATGCCAATATCTGTGTGATTGTTATTCATTCAACTCAGTGCAGACAAAAATGGCGGAAGCAAGTGTCACCACTTTAGTAATGAGTTTCTCTGTGATGCACTCACATAGAAGAGAATTATTGATTCATGTTATGCGAGAATAAACACTTTTCTGCCCATTCCGCTGTTGCAGGTAGATAACAACGACCCCCCATTAGCATATCACAGCTGCGCGGCTGCTGAAGAGCGCACTTTGAAGACGTTGCTGAGAGAAATGGCTCGCCTTTGTTGCAATGACGCCTTTGATCGCCGCTGCTGGGGATGGCATGAATGACGAGACCACAAAGTTCTGTTATGTGTTTTTCTTGGCAAAGAGCGGCAACTGCGTTTCGGCTTCCAACATTCTATAATATTCATAGCAGCGTTATTCTCTGCAGAACTGTACCGGTACTTTTATCGCTAACGTTATTTTCATCGCCACACATTTTTTTGTTCAGAACACTCTGAACCATAAAATGTGTGAAGTTGTTAACCAATATTGACTCAAGCAATATGAGCTCTGAGGAAGTATCTGTTCAGCCAACAGCTGCGGAGATTGGAAAGAGTGCATATGGACACTGAGGAAGTATCTGTTCAGCCAACAGCTGCGGAGATTGGAAAGAGTGCATATGGACACTGAGGAAGTATCTGTTGGAGAACAGAGTGGATTCGCGTGTACTGAGATGGTTCGGGCACATGGAGAGGATGGATGAAGGGAGATTGGTGAAAATGGTGATGAATGCGGAGGCGAGTGGTCGCAGGCCTAGAGGGAGACCGAAGTTTGGGTGGATGGATGGTCTGAAGCAGGCGTTGGAAAGAAGAGACATGAATATGGAGGTGGCGAGAGAGCGTGCAATGAACAGGCGTGAGTGGAGAATGGTTGTGAATGGTTGATTTTGACGCTGCTCTGATG
>SDVV010045748.1:0-10039 GCA_016164225.1 Gammarus roeselii
GATGCGGCTAAGAAGGGCAACAAAATGCTAGGCATGATATCCCGCACTATCTCGTACAAAAACCAACACAGTATGCTCAAGTTATTCAATGCATTCGTTAGACCGCATCTCGAGTATGCCGTTCAATTTTGGTCTCCATTCCTTAGAAAAGACGTTATTAAACTTGAGAAGGTTCAACGTAGAGCTACCAAACTCATCCCCTCGCTGCGGAATAAATCGTACGAAGACAGGCTTCGAGTACTCAATCTTTATTCGCTAGAGAAACGTCGCGTCAGAGGCGACATGATAGAAGTGTGGAAGATTATGAAGGTTAAGGAAAATGTCGACCGAGCGAGCCTTTTCACTCTAGATACAAACGGAGTGACTAGGAACAATGGATACAAAATCGTTGGGAAACGTTCTTTACTCGACATCACGCGCAATTTCTTCACGTATAGAGTTGTCGAAAAATGGAACAAACTTCCAGCGGAGGTTATGAACAGCAATACAATCGAAACGTTTAAGTCGCGGCTCGACAAGTTCTACATAAATCGCCGATAAATAACTAAACCGTTCCACTTTCTGTTGTTAAAATGAAAACAGAAATGACACACGAAGCTCTCTTCAACGTTCTACTTCAGAACTAATCCTCTTCCTATCAAAAGGCAACTTTGTTTGGGCCAATAGGCCTATAGACGTTCTACTACAGAACTAACCCTCTTGCCATCATAAAATAAAAACAGAGATGGCACACGAAGCTCTCTTCAACGTTCTTCTTCAGAACTAATCCTCTTGCCATCAAAAGGCAACCCAGTTTGGGCCAATAGGCTTCTAGACGTTCTACTACAGAACTAACCCTCTTGCTATCAAAAGGCAACCTATTTTGGGCCAATAGGCCTGTTGTGGTCTTTCTACACTTGTAAACACTTGTAAACAACCCAGCCAGGCCAATGCAGTCACGGGAGCCTTCCACAACCGCTTGCTCTTGGTCGTCCTCAGCGATGCTTACGTAGCAGTGTGGATCGTCGAGCCTCCACCAGGCAAATGGTAGAATAGTTTGTGCTACGGGCTAGTTTATTGGCCCCCCAAGGACAAGAAGGCTGGGCACCACAATGCTGGACACACTGTAGGGATGTAGAGATGGACACACTGTAGGGATGTTATGTTCAAGCTGGACACACTGTAGGGATGTTTTGTTCAATCTGGGCACACTGTAGAGCTGCTATGTTCAAGCTGGACACACTAATTCAAGCTGGGTACACTAGTATACAGTCTGTATACTGCTGGGCCCGCAGTCTGTATTGGACATCACACTGTGCTGAGCCCACAATCTGTGTTGGACATCACACTGTGCTGCGCCCGCAGTCTGTGTTAGACATCACATTGTGCTGGGCCCGCAGTCTGTGTTGGACATTACACTGTGCTGGGCCCGCAGCCTGTGTATACCTCCCTCCCTTCATGGTTGAGGGGAACACATTTATTACCCTCGGATGAGGGAAATGGGGAGGGCGGTTCATAGAGACAACGAATGAAGAAAGAGTATTGAAATGATGGCTATCAATAGTGATACTCTCTCCAGTGTACGCAGTATACATTTCAAACATTGCCCGGGAACCCTGAAGTCCAGTTTCACGAGAAATCCAGCGTTGCGTATTTCAGCGTCGGAGGAAGAGAGCACCAACGCTGCAGCCACAGTTTCCGTCCAATGAGAGCATTAAATGAACGACCACAACTTTCCGGTCATAGACGACCACAACTTTCCGGTCATAGACGACCACAACTTTCCGGTCATCGTCTGCACAACTTTCTGGTTATATATCGACCACAACTTTCCGGTCATAGAAGACCACAACTTTCCGGTCATAGAAGACCACAACTTCCCGGTCATAGACGATCACAACTTTCCGGTCATTATCTGACACAACTTTCCGATCATAGACTCAACAATTATAAGATCGTCTGCAGGACAGCGTGACGTCACAAACATTCTTTACCTCACTTCGCGTCTAACAGAAAATAATTTGTCAGATGAATTTTACTATTGCGGAAGTCAACGCGAATATATTCACGACATTCAAGTGCACGTCATATACTATCTTGGATTATGTATGAACAAAAAAATTGTTCAGATCCACCTCAGTTCACCAAACATCTTCGTTAGCTATGGTATCAATTTGCTGATCTTTGGTTTCTCTGACGTCACAGCCTCATTGTTGCTAGCGTTATCTGGCGGTATAAGTTGGCATGTTTCGATCCTACGGCCTGTTTGACCCTTCTTTGAACAATAGGTGCGATGTCTTCCTAAACCTTTTTGAACAAACTTAGTTACCATCCACTAGCTTTTTTCACTTATCAAATTACGCAATGACTCAGCGAATTGTAGGGGTTCCAAACTGGAGGCAGGTATCATTTGCCCCCTGCACTGTCATTTATAAAGTTATCTGATCAACATATAATCAAAGACCATATACCATTATTCGCAGGCAGCGGTTTGGATTGATCTGCTTCATGCGTGCTCTGGTTGATGGGTCACAGTATATTTCAATTGTTATTTAATTCATAAATCGTTGTATGTAGATGCTTGGGGTGGATGGATAATTATTCATTTTATAGATCATTAACAGTGTATTTTATTATTTTATCATTTTTTATTTCGTGGGCTCTATCATTTATCAGCGCCATTCTTTTCATGACGATCAATTTTGAATTGGTTATTTAATTGCGTATCATTGGATGCCCGCAGGGGCCCTAGGTAGACTAAGCGATGTGTTAGTCAGTCTAGTCCAACCTACGGTGGGAGAATTTGTACTCTCCCGGTCGTCTAGTAAATGTCCGAGCACACTAGGTGTTTTGATCGCTAAATTGTGAAATAATGTTGATGTTGATCTTAGAGTGTGAAAGTCTTAAATGACACTGTGCGTGGAAGAGACGAGGTGAGTCGAGGCTGGTGGACCCTTCTGTGGCCCTTTGCGACACCCTTGGGACCCTTTGGGACCCCCTTGAGAAACTTTGAGGCCCGCTTGAAGTCCCTCTGAACCCTGGGACCCCTGTTCCTCCCTCCCCACGCTGTAAAACCCGTACACAGAAAAATGTATATACGTGAAATGATTGAGGAGAAAAATTTGTTATTACAGCCCACGGATTACCGGCACACAGGAGTGAGCCGCGTCGAGGCTGGTCGAGGTGCGTCGAGATCAGTCGAAATATGTTGAGGCGAGTCGAGTTGGTCGCGACGAGCCGAGACTGGCCGTAATGATTCGAGGCAAGCCGAGATGAGCTGAAACGAGGGGACCCGGGGAGCTCGGGAAGATCCGGAGGACTTGGGTTACCCTGCGGGATTCGTCGGGCTCTATTGGAACCCAAGGGACCTCTGCCCCCCTACCCTACCCCTTGAACAAAGAGTGCGAAATAAATAATCCGAGCAGTTTTTCTGCCCGTGACGAACCTGCCCTTACTTTCTTCACGATCAATAATTTTGTTATGTATAATATATTATGCTAGTGAATTTGTGCGGTAGTTTCTGTTTGTGATTTTGTGAATAGTTTTTTTTTTCAGTCTATGCTTGCGCGCGCGTGCACGGACCATATGTTATTTCTGGGGTTGACCTGGAGTGCGTAGCTATGAACCTTGTGTCGTGTTGCGGTTGGAGTTGATCTAATCAGCAAACCATAGACCTTGTACCGATTTCGACGATACTATCTGTGCGCCCTGACGCGCGTGCATATTGCTCTTGCAGTTCCGAGTGGTTGGAGGCGGGGGTTATTCGTTTCGTCTGAGTCTTTATCTTACCTGAATAACTCTTTTGTACCTCTACTTAACTAGACCGCGTAGCTGTAAACATTGTGTTGCGTTCCTGTCGGAGCTGATTTTGTCCGTGTAGCCGGAAACCTTGTACCAGTCGCAACGATGATACCTGTGCGCACTAGCGTGCGTACATATTACTCTTGAAGTTCTAAATGATTGGAGGCGAGGATTCGTTCTGTCTGAGTCTTACCTGAATAAATGAAGTGTACTGTGGTCGACCTGGACCGTGTGGCGGTCTAGGCCGTGATGCGTTGCTGTCGGAGCTGACTTTGTCCGTGTAGTTGTAAACCTTGTACTAGTCTCGATGATGCTACTTGTGCGCACTAGCGTGCGTACATATTACCCCTGCAGTTCTCAATGATTGGAAGCGGAAGTCCGCTTCGTCTAAGCGTTTACCTTAAGCGCACCAGCGTTCGTCAGACATTGCTAAAAGTTTCACAATTTTCTGACTTTAAAAGCGCTGTTTTTTTCTCGCCCACTGAGGCGTGCCAGGCTACTGGAATCCATGATCATCGAACCCTACGGGGGAGCCTATTATGACTCGCGTTGAGGCTCTGGTGGAACTGAAGATCAAATCAGATCAAATCAAAATCTAAATTATTAAAAGTGGAGATCCATTTCGTCTACAAGTTTTTTTTTGTGCGCACAAGCGTGCGTCTGACATGACTAAAATTTTCAAAATGTTCCAACTTTGACAACGTTGTTTTTCTCGCACGCCGAGGCGTGCGAGCCTACTGGAATCCATGATCGTCGAGCCCTACGGGGAAGCCTGTTATGACTCATGTTGAGGCTCCTATGGAAATGAGTCTTAAATCAAATCAAATGTAGGAGCTGTTGCCGTATTGTATCTCTAACTAGCTGCTAATTGAAACAACACTTTGTATCACGACTTCGGGAAAGTGCTAGGGAAACTGTGCTTCAATTTATTAGGGCCTGTGGTGCTGCCACCAAGAGAGCTGATCCAAATCAACTAACAAACTATTAAAGAAGCCTTTATTAAAATTCCTGAATCTCTTGGTATAAAGGGAGTTTATTCTAAATTATAATTGAACATATCAATTTACTTAATAAAAGGGCGATCTGGCTGCACCAGTCATTCAAGATAGCTGCGGCTTCCATATTCCCACTGGGAGCTGGTAAACGGTCACTACGGCTTCCATATTCCCACTGGGAGCTGGTAAACGGTCACTACGGCTTTCATATTCCCACTGGGAGCTGGTAAACGGTCACTACGGCTTTCATATTCCCACTGGGAGCTGGTAAACGGTCACTACGGCTTCCATATTCCCACTGGGAGCTGGTAAACGGTCACTACGGCTTCCATATTCTCACTGGGAGCTGGTAAACGGTCACTACGGCTTCCATATTCCCACTGAGAGCTGGTAAACGGTCACTACGGCTTCCATATTCCCACTGGGAGCTGGTAAACGGTCACTACGGCTTCCATATTCCCACTGGGAGCTGGTAAACGGTCAGCCCCATGTTGATTAGCGCTGTATCTAGACTGCGAGGCTTGTCGAAAGGTATTTCGTCACCGTAACCGCACATATACTGCAACAAATAAATATCTATTGAAAATACACTGCACCGAAACCTACCAAACTTTAGCTGTAACCTTAATTTCAAGCCACGCCAGTCCTTGCGCATCTTCTCGCATTAGCCCAGCTCAACCCATTAGCCCAGCATTAGCCCAGCTCAACCCATTAGCCCAGCATTAGCCCAGCTCAACCCATTAGCCCAGCATTAGCCCAGCTCAACCCATTACTTCTCCGAAAAAATAGTACGACATGACTCCAGTTTTCGATTAATTTGATGGGTTTAAGTTGTGTGCTGCTGTTTTTCTGTATTACATACCAGAATCAGCCTAAGCTGTTAGGATACAAAAGATATGTGCACACCATGCAGCGTTCTGTAAGTTTCAAATGCCATCAAAATAATAACAATAATAATAATAATACACTTTATTAAAAACCATCAAGGGCGTAGAAGTACATTTGAAACAAAACTTATCATAATAGAAGTATGAATGATCCGCCAGTTTACTAAAGCAGGAACGTTCAATCAGGAAACACATTAGAAATAACAATTGTATTCCTAACAGACACAGTTTATCTTCCTTCAAGTGTGTACAGTATTTCTCTCCAACGTCCTAACATTGACAATCCAGCGAGCGCATCGCTGGTGCAGATTGCAATGAGGATTTTATTGTTAGAAGACAAAATTCTAGTCATGAGGCTGTGTGCCGCTTTACGAAAAAGTACTTCAATGTGATCCGATGCGTTCGCTGCAAATATTCGGCTTGCAGATGTCGAACGTGGTACTTGCATCAGTCGACAAAAGGTGTCATTATAGCTCACTGTCAGCTTTCTCATTGACAGAAATCTCTCCACAGTGCATTGCAGTAAATTGGGTAGCTGTATGATTTGAAAAGCTGTGTTTTTGCTTCATTTGGCGCACAGGAGATCTTCCGTATTAGTATGTTACCAACGGCATTTTGTCGCTTGGTCTGCTTATCAGCATCCTTGTTATCAGTGCAATCTGCAGAAACAATATGCCCAAGATACTGAAATTCCTCCACAAAATCCAGTGACACACCATCTACCTTAACATCAGTCGAGAAGTAACGCTCAAGACCTTTTGGCCTGACAAGACCAACGTACACACAGTTTTTGAGGTGTTATACACAATATAACAAGTCTGAGCAAGAGAACTACAAATATCCAGAAGCTTCTGCAGTGCAGATAGAGTTGGAGCTATCAACACCATATCATCGGCATAGCTAACATTATTAACACAACAATTGGCAACATGACATCCTACGTTCTCCCTTCCTAATAGGAAATTCAGATCATCAGCGTAAACATTATATGACAATTGACCCCCTTGTCTAATTCCATTGATACAATGATAGGGAGCTGATTTTGAGCTTCCCCACAGCACAAGAAATTCCTGCTCTCTGTACCAGAACACAAGCAACTCTACGATAGGAGGAAGGGCTCCCCTCTCAATTAGTTTCCTGAACAAAGTCCAGTGATTTACTCCATCGAATACTTTTTTTGCATTTAAGAAGCACATAAAGACAGGAGTATCCTTACTGCTGTAGTAATCTACTGTTTGTTTCAAAGCAAAAATCGCCATTTCCGTGCCATGGTTCTCCTTGAAACCAAACTGATTGTCTGCTGTGAACAAATACGCTTGCAATTTTGCCAGTTTGATCTGCTTCAAAACTTTGTAAATTGAGATTGCAAAAGCAATGGGGCGGTAATTATTCATGTCAGACGGGTCCTTTGTTTTACATTTTGGAAGCGGAATAACAATTGCATGCATTACATCCTTGGGCAACTGCTTGGCTCGTGTGCAGACAGAGAGGAAGCGAGCTAACACCGTAATCAATCTGTTAGAGGCATGCTTATACACTTCTCCAGGAATATCGTCATTACCACCAATTGCCTTGCTATTTTTTAATCCTCTTACAATGGCTCTGACCTCGGCAACGCTGATCGTTTCGTCTAGAACCGGAATATTGCTAATGGCTCCTTGAACCCACTCTCTATTTGCATCCATGGCAGCAGAGTTTGCAATATCGCGTAAGTGCTCCCCCCAGACTCTCGCAATGTTATCCATGCCCGTCACTCCTGCTACAGTGAGTGGAAGTGATTCATTTGCGGGGTTAAGTGCTCGAATTTCTTTCCAAAAATCGTTGCATTTCCCTTCACAAGTTTTTGAGAGAAGCGCCTGCGCTCGTAATTAGTGTTCAGTTTCTGTTAGAAACAAAAGTTCCCTACGAAAACGGGATTCGGCTATTCTCATTACCACTGCAAGTTGACCCCCTCGAGGCTTTCCTGCAACATTCCACTGAAACACAGCGTCCCTTAGAGCATAATTCAATTCCTTCACCCGTTCATTCCACCCAGGGATATTGTATTTACTCTGTTTCCTCATTCCAAAAACTCGTCGACCAGCAATTAGGATACACTGTCTCATGCAACCATGCAGGTCGTTCAGTCGTTCATAGTCGGCTATTTCATTCATTTCGAGCTGTCCATCAGGAATGTGTGAAGGAAAGGTATCATGTTCTACATAAAATCGATCCGTTGTCATTTTGTTGTCAAAGTTCCAGTCAATCGCTTTAACCTCGCGGGAATCCACTTGCAGAGGGGTTGCGACTAACAATATCGAAGACAGAGCAATATGATCAATCCAGGGGTGGATAGAAAGCCATGATTTACACGAGTGTACGTATCAGGCGGGGAAAGCCAAGTGTCCTGAAACGCAAAATTAGATTAAAAAAAAAAAACTATTCAATCTCATCACACTTGGGCGTGAGCGGCGAGGCATTAAAGTCTCCCAAAACACATGTTTGCTGTTCTTTTCGACTCTCCAAGATACTACCAAGAACACCAATACAGTTTAAGCACTCTTCGAGGTTTTCTTTCGAGTTAACTGATAAGTTCACATTTATGAACAGAACAGAGGTTCCACCACAGGTAACGCTCAAGCCCAAGATTCTATCGCAATCGAACTGTCTTATCTTGATAATTGGGCTCAAAGATCGGTGCCAAATGAATGTCAGTCTCCCAAATGACCTACCCACCCTTATTTCATTAGACACATTGATCGATGAAATTAAAAATGAGCAGATACCTTCTCCCAACGAGACAAATCAGTTAATCTGCCATGGATGCAGCCACGTCTCCTGCAGGGCTACCAGATCAGCTTGTTTGCATACATCAGCCACACACCCTCCACAATCCCCTGCCTATCAGGAACAATTGAGAGAAGCGAAACGAATTGTTTCCATATCAAAAATGTTGCATCAGCTTTTGAAGTCGATCTGATGAGCTAATAAGTGGTCGAACGCGCCACGGAGAAGGAGCTCTTAATTTCACATTCTATGGTTTATTTTCATTTCCAAGAAAATATTTATATGGCCGTCCTCTTCGATGAGGCGTTATTCAAATAGCCAGAATTACACGCGAAAAACAATCCCACTCAATATGCAGATACTCGTTGGAAAATTTGTTACGTTTTTTACGCTGTAAACATCAATTGAACTCCAAACAAACGTCAGTGGCCGAAATTTTCTTTCCAATCAAGATACCAACACTTTGGAACCGCTAACCACATGATGTTCTTAATGGTAATAGCGTTAACACATTTAAATGACGCCTCGACAAACACTGGGAGACTAATCCACTTCCTTAGTAAGCATTTGAACCTGTGCCACCAAGGTGGCAACAACCTCCGTTGGAGCCTTCAGCATCCAGTAGCCCATGAACGATGGGCACCTCATCTAGGCTGGGCTAGCTGTACTGCAAATTCAATTGTGGAATACTGCTAGAATGGACTCTACAGCCCGTCCTAGGCCTACTACTACTACTGCTACTTCTACTACTATAGCCATGCGTGAGCAAAAAATGTGAACCCCTTCAATTCCCAGCACTAAATGTAGTGGTACTCATCAGGCAGCAGGCGTAGAGGATATTGTTTGAGAGGTTTATACGTAAACCCCATTTTAACGGCTCGAGCCGCGTGAAGGCTTCCTCCTGATTAAACCAGAAGGGCCGATTGATTGTTTGGCGAATTTACTTTTTAAACCTGTGTGGCGCATCACGTTAACAAACGAATCACAATATTATTTGCGTTAACACAGTCTTTATAGACAGCAAATCACACATTTTATCTATGTTAACACATTTGACGTAGCACAATTATTTGGCATGGGCAACATATTTTACACAATTTACATGAATATTTATTCTGACAGAGAAGTGATATATTACACACTTTCCTAATCCACAATTCACCACAAAAATACCACATAGTCTAGCGCGTCGATACCCGTCCATGCAAGGGACAACCTCTCTGCCGTCACTCTCCAAGGTCACTGCAACTTATCCTGGCCGGATTTGGATTTATATGCGGCATTAACCGGAAGGGACTCCGCATTGGGGCTTAGCCGGCTTATGCAATCTGGTCATGGTTACAGCAAGCCCTGTAATTTCATATGTCATTTCAACAAGCAAATCAATTGACTCTTCACCAACTCATAGCAAGAGATAGTGCATAAAAGAGTTGGTTCCTTATACACTTGGCTTCCTATATTACCAAAAGACATCCCATTAACGTTACACGTGCCATGCTTTAATCAAAATGCTAAATCTTCACTAATGCATGCAAGATGCAAGGACGTAAGCTAATTATTTCACACGATTACACACTACCTCCTGGGTGTGACCGGAAGTGAGCCTTCAAT
>SDVV010045749.1:0-10039 GCA_016164225.1 Gammarus roeselii
TATATTACCTATGAACATACCTTACGAACAATCTGGAAGCCATCCGTCCGCTTGCGCAGCCCACATCCGTTCCGGCTCCGCCCACATCCGTTCCGGCTCCGCCCACATCCGTTCCGGCACCGCCTACATACATTCGAGCTCCGCCCACATCCACTCAGGGCAACATTGATAAGAACCCGACCGTGAAACATGGTGTGCCGAAAAAATCCCGTAGACTTTTTATGTTTAGTACACTCAAAGCGTTGCCATGTTGCACAGGTTTGTAAGGAACTTTTACTGTATTGTTTTAATAGCCACTGTTGTATTTTGCAGCCCATGCCCTCAGCCGGTCTGGAGTGATGACCAACACCTTTAGGGATTACCTCAACAAGGTGAAGTCTGCCGGATTTGTCACGGAGGAGGAGGCGAGCGTTTGGCTCAAAAGCCATTCTGGAGATGAAGAGGAAAGCCAGACGTTTGAAGTGAAAGAAGAGGGCAAGGAGAGGAGAGAGAGGGTCTGGAGTCTGGGATAAAGGAAAGAACTAAGAGTGTAAGGTATGGATGGAGAGAGAGAGACAGGAGTTTGGAGAGGAAGGGGAGAGCCAAAACTTTGGAGAGGAAGGACAACAAGAAGTTGGGAGTGTATTTTGAGGCGACTAGGAGTTTGAAGTGGAGGGAGTGGGTCCTGAGTTTCGAGTGGATGTAGAGAGCCACGCGTTTGGAGTGGGTAAGTGATAGCCAGGAGTTGGTAGCGGAAGGAAACGGACAGGAGCGTTGAGTGGAAAGAGATTTCCAAGAGGTTGGAGTGTAATGAGACGGGCAGGAGTTTTGAGTGGAAGGAAATGGCCTTGAATTTGGAGTGGAAGAATTTGACCATGAGTTTGGAGAGGAAAGAGCTGGCCAGAAGCTTGGAGTGGGAGGAGAGGGCTTGGAATTTGGAGTGGAAGAAGAGGGTCAAGAATTGTAATTGAAACTAATTGCCAGAAGTTTGGAGTTGAAGGAGACGTTCTGTGCCTGCAGACTTTCCCTCGAGTGGTTACGAGTTATATCCTAGTGGGTGGCTCGAGTTTTCACTGCTGTCAGCATAAGCAACAAACTTCATGAAAGCGACAGCCCCTCACCACTTTGGGGTGGGAAACGTAGTATACTCTGAAGATCTTCCGTCAGATTACACCACAGTCTGGAGTATGTCGACTTAACGTTGAAATGTGTAAGATAGGTGCCTGTATTCACGTCATGACTGCGTCTCATGCCAGGTGCACATACTTCGCCATGACTGCGTCTCATACCAGATGCACATACTTGTTCGTTCTTTAAACATGTAAAAATGGGCAAGAGACTCCCGAGAATATCCATGCGCCTGTTTCAGAATAACCACTAGGAGTCAGCTTGCATTTCATATTTTACCTTCGATTAAAATTTACATAATTAGCTTACTCTGTTACCTCATGGTTCCCATACGCTCGTTACTATTAGTACAATAGTACTTTTCCATCCCTTTTCCCTTCCATTAAATAAAATCCTGACGCATATGATTATTGGTGATTTATTCTTTACTGATGCATCGTTTTTACATTCCCTATTTTGTTGAGGCATATTTGTAATGCCCCAACCCTCAGCACTCCTCTGATGCTTGTTGAACAATTTTTTAATATAACGTCTCATTCAAAATATACACACAACGTGGAATTTTAGATACCCGCTATTATTGCAATTTCCAAGCGTGCCTTGTCGACGATAAATAAAAACAGTTGCTTTGCGATAACAAATTGCTCCATGCTGAAAAACTTTAGTATGAATATGTAATATTAATGAATTGTAATAATGGTTTTTGAAAGCCTATACAAATGATAAAGACTTTTTTGATGTTGCTTCTGAGCTATGCTCGCCTTGCCCATTAGCAGTTGTAGCAGATTTGTATCTACTGTTTTGAAATGTTTGCTAGTGTCTTTATATCGACCTCTCTTCAGAGAGCTAATGATATCATTTGAAATAACGCCGAAATACATTACAAATGGCATCCATTGCAGTCCTTCGAATACTCAGTTTGCTAAATTAAATAAAGTGAGATAACGACTCACAGACAAAATATAAACTAAGTGTTGGGCAAAGTTGACTAACTATGAGTGGACAAAGATGACTAACTAAGAGAAGGGCATAGTTGACTAACTATGAGTGGGCATCGATGACTAGCTATGAGTGGACATAGATGACTAACCAAGAGTGTGGCATAGTTGACTAAGAGTGGACATAGATGACTAACAAAGAGTTGGGCATAGTTGACTAACTAAGAGTCGGGCATTGATGACAGTTCAGCAGAGACAAGTGGATCAAGAAGGGAAGGAGGGGAGGGGGGGAGGGGGTAGGTGAGTGAAACGTAAAGCCGGCTGAAGTTCGAATTACACAGATACGGGCGGGTGAACGAGTAAGTAAACAAAAGAATCGGCCTACAGCTCGCAAGGTCAATCCAAAAACAGGGTGATCTACTTCCACAAAATAAAACAGTTCGAAGAAATTACACACGAGCAGCGTGACACCTATAAACGGAATCCTTCCCCTACAAAAATCTGTTTTAATGCCTGATAACGTGAACATCTCCCCTGGTGTTATTCAATGTTATCAACAGCAAGCGCTATTGTCCTGCTCCATTCGTTGCTATTTAGTTGCCTTCAAATGCCAGACTCGGAATTTAAAGCCCGGGCACTTGGTGTAGGAAAGCAATAAATACGCGGATTTCTCATGTTGAATAATACAATTGCCCCGCGGGGCGCTGGACGGCAAGAGGGCTGCTATTTTAGGAGAAAAGGTGGGTTATGGAAATACGAGCTCTGTTGAAAGGGCGAGATAAAGAAACACCCTCCGGTTTAAAAAAAAAATTATTGATGTAATATGGGGCGAGATATTTGTGTATCAGTAGGCAGTCAAGCTGTGTTTTAGTTCTGCCATTACAAACTAACGTTATGGAGAGGAAACATCATATTTCGTTTAGGTCAGCGGCAACAAGATTCCTCGGGAATAATGAATTCAAAAGCAAATTATTTGACCTAGATGATTGATAGCTAAAAAAATATTATTTTAACCAAGCACATTAGGAAAAACACTTACAAATATCATAGTTCTAGATACTTTCAAAAATATTGGGGCTGGAATATATTCATAGGAAATGGTTTTCGAATTCATTGATGATAATAAACCATACAATTCAGTGCATAATTCAATACTATTCCTCTCCCCCTCCCCACACACCTCCCCTCCCCTCTATTTGGGAGCGTTTTGCATTAATAAACTGAACAGAAGTAGGGAAAAGGCACGGAAGCAAACAGTCTTGCCATGGTAGTGGAAAGGCAAAGATCCAGAACCAGGCAAACAAAATTTGCCCCCTAAGTCAAACCTAGACTAAACGTAATTCGGGTACTTACCACAACTACCTACAAACACTCCTAGGAGTAGGTACCAACACTATTCAAACAATTCGTCAGACCCATTATTACATGCGCAAACACAACCTGAGCCTTTGACCTGCTACCCCACACATCAACCCCCTATACAAATAGGATACACAACGCGACCGCCTCACTCATTGCAGCGGGTTCTACACAGACCGAACCATTCCCCATCTGCAAGAGAAACCCGCGGCAAGGCTTGTCTGTGTGAATAGCGATATCCTCGCATAGCTCATTGAAATTCGTACATATAGTCTCACCTCTATACAGCATTTTTCGAAAAGCTATTTTTCTAAATGTTGATAATGTTCGACTTCCTAATGAGCTCGCAATGGTGTCTAAATCAACTACCTCAACATAAAAAATGTGAACTAATATAAATGGATGGTTTTGTTTATATTGCTTGGAATTAATTCAAGAGAAGGCCAATTCAAAATGTCCGTAAATATCGGAACAGAAACATTTTGCAGCAATATTTGTGTATGATCTCCAGTAACCATAACTAGATGATATACACGGTAATAACAGCCTTGCATCAAAGGACCCTCTCAGATGTTCTACTTCATTATTAATCATTCTTCTCAAGAAAAGGCAAACTAGTTTGAACCAAAAGACCCGATGTTTTCTTCTAACACTTCTGCTAACACTTCTAACACTTCTAACACTTCTAACACTTCTTCTAACACTTCTTCTAACACTTGTAAACACTTGTAAGCTATCCTGTTGCTAAGTCGTATCCTATTATACATGTTTCGCACATGAAAGCCTTCAGTTCAAGTTAGCATAATCGTCTTTCAGGAGGAGAGCAAACTTCTGTTGATCCAAGTATCTCGCTAGAGGCGTCTAAGTGGTTGGGCAAACCTTCCGCCTCATTGTTCATCTTGCGACGAAGACACCACTCGAACTCGCAGGCTCGACGTCGCCGCCACGAGATGACCCTTGAAACTTTCTTAGAGAGAAACTCGAAGTCGCAGAGCTGACATTTCGATGGATTCTCTGGTACCACTCAACATAATGTGGGGAATATCTTTACGTTGATGGTTGAACAACTATCGGAATACTTCCATAAGGATTAGTGTAATATGTTGAATTGGGAACCCCTGGGGAGACTTAGGAAGACCTTCGCTCTTAACGATCTCAATGAGACGTTTTTCATTTATTTTCCGTCACTAAAGTATTTAATTATGAAAGTATTCGTAGCGGTATGTAGGCTATTACGTTTTACCAGATCCCACTCGAACTTAACCGTTGGAATCTACACTGAATATCTCAAGTTAACATAAGCTTTTCAATGCTTATTAATACTAATTAGCAAAAAATATATGCTTTTATCATGGTGATTTATCGAAGGGTATGTCCAAATTTTCTCACGATGATCTTTTTTCAATGATCCGGGCACAATTACCCAAAAAAAGGTCTGCTTTCTAATCATCCGGGCACGATTACCCAAGAAAAGGTCTGCTTTCCAATGATCCGGGAACGATTACCCAAGAAAAGGTCTGCTTTCCAATGATCCGGGCACAATTACCCAAGAAAAGATCTGCTTTCCAATGATCCGGGCACGATTACCCACGAAGATCAAAGCAGATAAACATTTTTTGCTCTGCGGCGGAAAAAAACGGCTCGATGTAGTCCGGCACATAATTTGAAGTTGTAATATAGTCAAATTTCTAGGCTAGGTCTTGAATGCTGTAAATCTAGTTGTCACAGTATTTTTTTCCAACAGCGTTGACCGTACAAAATCGTAGTTTACTTATTCTTAATCGTAGTTTACTTATTCTTTAGCTGAATTTCAATGATAGTGTGCTTTTAATAATTAGGTCCAAATTTTTTGAGTACCGATATGTATCTACATGAATACGGTTTACTTTCCACAGTTAGACATGTTATTTAACTCAGTGTGGTTCAGCATTTCTGTATTTTTTTAATAAAAATAATTTCCCAAGTCCAGTCTATTCGGGGAAAGAATGACATTCTGTTCGTCGCTCAACAATATGGAAAGCCTGATTTATCTTTAATTAATAATGTTAAAATGTATTATGTTTACACCGTTAAACCATCGACCATGGGCTGTTTGAAAAATCTGGAAAAATACCCTACATACGTAACTGGAGATTATTCCATCCTTTATCGCTTATTATTCTTACGGAACTTTCCCTCGTAGGAATACCACGGCAGAAGGCAACATGAAGAGCCTGGCCGTTGTACTATCGGTTAGAAAAATAGAGACCCTATGTTTAATTACGTGTTTTGTTAACGACATCCCTGGACCGGAATTTTATGTTTGCTAGAATGTATTTCCCCATTAGCATTTCCTCCAGAAGTTTGACTGTAAATACAACCATAAAAACTTACCTAACTAGATACAATTTGATTTAAATGAAGCTTAAATAAGACGCGAAATTGAAAATAAGGTCTCTATCTTTGTAACCGATAGTACATGGCGCGCATAAAAAAAGCATGACGACCTGCTTTGTTAGGGGGAAAATAACGTTTCCGATGTTTTTTAATGGCATTCTCCTTCAAGTAGAAACATGAGTTATCGCAAACACAACAATACTATTGTTTCATGTTAACAGTGCGAGGTGCTAGAATATTGCTTCCGTTAATCACAGCCCAGACAATGGGTCGAAGCAGGATCATGACACCGCTGATGTGACTGCCGGATCATGACACCGCTGATGTGACTGCCGGATCATGACAACGCTGATGTGGCTGCCATATCATGATACTGCTGATGTGGCTGCCGGATCATAACACCGCTGATGTGGCTGTCAGATCATGACAACGCTGATGTGGCTGTCGGATCATTACACCGCTGATGTGGCTGTCGGATCATGACAACGCTGATGTGGCAGCCACATCATGACACCGCTGATGTGGCTGTCGAACCATCACACCGCTTATGTGGCTGTCGGATCATGACACCACTGATGTTGCGATTTATACTTTCATTGTTTATTTTACCGAGTTTGTTTTGATCCGGCATGCTACTAACAGCGAGCCATCGTAGCATGCCGCAGGCAGGAGGTCCCCATCGTAGCATGCCGCTAGCATGCCGCATGCTGGCAGTAACGATCGTATAGCCTGCCACATAACATGCCGCATGCTGGCAGTAACCATCGTATATCATGCCGCATAACATGCCGCATGCTGGCAGTAACCATCGTATAGCATGCCGCATAACATGCCGCATGCTGGCAGTAATTGGTGAGTTGGTTTGGTAGCACTCTCGCTGGAGGATAAAAAATGCTAGGTATCATAAATTATCGATGAAAGCTATAAATGTAATATTTGATGTATAATAAAACGTGAATAAAAATGGCATCGGCAAGGGCTTTTGAGTATCGCACACTTTTTTTTATCAGGACCAATTGACTCTTATGAGGTACGCTTTAATTTCGTGATTTATCAGAATAGGGTAACTAGTTGTCAATCATAGGGCTAGTTCGCAGCTCAATATTTCGACACACTAAATTTTTCGACCCTTTTTTTAATTTTTAAATTTTCGATAATATTACATACTGCTGCCACGCGGGTTAGAAACACGTGCAGTCTAGGTTAAGTGTCTAAATTATGAGCGTCGAAATATTGAGTCTTGAACTAACTCTGGTTGTTGTTGTTGCTCAATCCCAACTCCCACTGCGATGGAGGAGCCACAGCCATGAAGCACACAACCCGAAGCCCTGGAATCCACCGACATGTGCATGTTATGGATGTTTTAGCAGATGCTAGCATTTATATTAGGCCTACATCCCTGAGGAAGTTGATACTCTCTCTCGGGCGTTCCCACAAATCACGTATTGACGTGATTTTGTGGGCGAACCTCTGCATCGAAGACAAAGGTCGGAAGAGACATTCTTCGGTCTATGCTGGTATGCCTGGAGGGCCGTATGATGCTCGACCTCAGCCGCGACAGGTGGACTTGATCACCTCGGTCAACCCCAACTCCTCCACGTCCACCTCAGGCGGGTAACCCCCCACCCCCCCCCCCCCCCGGACTGTGTTAACTCTGTGTTCGCCCAGTGCAAGGGCTGTGTTGTGTGCGTGTATCTGTTTGTGTGTAGATGTGTTGTTTGTAGGACGAGGAATGGCCGTGTGGTGATGGTCAAAGTGTGTTGCCGGTTTGTTGTGTAGGTGTCTGTTGGTTTGACGGGGGTTCCGTAGGTGTTGGCAGGGATGTGTCTGGTCTACAATCTTGTTAAGCAATTTAGTCCCTCTCATGCCAAGATGATGTTTGAGATAGTACCTTGGTTTCCTCATTCAGGTGTGAAATTGGTGTGAACACTGTACAGCCCGTTGCGATGCGCAAGGTCATGTTCTGTATCTTTTGTAAGGAATTAATATGGGTGGGTGCAAGGTCAGTGGACCAGGCGGTGTTTGCGTAAGAGGTGATGGGCCTAATAACTTGTTTGAATAGTGTTGTAATCGATTCCTTGGAGTGGCCGTAGGTGGTTGTGGTGAGCACCCAGGACACTTTCAGTCTTGGTATGGCTTTAGCGCCAATGCTGTTGGAGTGAGGTTTGAATGCCATCCCCATGTCATATGTTACTCCAAGGACTGTGGCAGTGGGACTGTGGGGTATGGGAGTGTTGCTAAGCGTAACATAGGAGTGAACACGGTGTTCACTGTTGTCTGGTGTTAATAGTGTTAGGGAAGACTTACTAGCAGACACCCTCATTCTGTTATCCAGCAGCCAGACTTCAAGAGAGTTCAGGTACTGCCTAAGGTGTGAAGCGGTGATCTCGTGTTTGTGGTGTTATGTGATTATTGTGAGGTCGTCTGCAATGAGCTGATGTAGGTGTTGGGTTCTGTTGGATTTGGCAGGTCGTGCATGGAGGCGTTGAAGAGGGAGGGGTAAAGAATGTAGCCCTGTGGGACACCATTGGGGAAGTGGCGGGTACGGGTTAGATTATTATTATAGACAGTGTGTTCTTGTCTGCCTGAGAGGAAATTAGCAATCCATTTCTTGTAGTTTGGATGTATCTGTGTGTTCAGTATTTTGTTTATGAGGATCTGTCTTGGAACTGTGTCGAAGGCCTTACTAATGTCGATAGCGCATACCAGGGTTCGTTTGGCTAGCTTCTTTTCATTCAGGCCTTCATGGATGACCTGGGTGAGGTTGGTGAGGCGAATGGTTGTCGAGTGTTGGGTCCTGAAACAGTGTTCTGTGGGGGAGAGGGGAATGTGGACATTAATTTGGTTTAGAACCAGTCTCTTCAAGATTTTCGAGGGGTTCGGGAGAAGAGAAATGAAATGAAATTCGGTTGTAAGGGACAGAGATTCAATCCAACTCTAAATCTTTGGATGAACGAAGCAGCTTTTACTCTTTACGAAGTGATGAGGACACAAGCCGAAAAACATATTTTTCTAGTTCAATTCAAAATTTGAGGAAAAAAATATGTCCTTGCCGCTGCGTAAAAATACGCAGTTGATACTCAAGAAGTATGACACACCTAATAACAAAGTATTCCGTTGATTGTATCATGCAAGGGAAATAAACTATTTCCACAAGCTTTGATCCTCTTTGGCCAAGTTAAGGTTCCACAGAGTCTTTAAATATTTTTTCTCCAGGCCCCAAACCCCAATCAGTCTAAGCGCAACTTGGTTGGAAAACGTGCGAAGTTCAGCGGTTCCTCTGCTTTGATGTATTTAGTTTTAATGGCGTTGTTCCTCAAGACGCAAACGGCGGCGGGTTTATGAATAACGACACACGATCGAAATTTTGTGACCCATCTTGAAAGTTTTAATGTCACTTCATGAATACATCACGTTTGATGAAGTATTGGAGACGATTGAGTAATCAAAATTTTGTTTCAGACATCAAGACCATGTTACAGACATCAAGACCAGGTTGCAGACAACAAGAACATGTTACTGACATCAGGACCATGTTACAGACATCAAGACCATGTTACAGACATCAAGAACATGTTACAGACATCAAGACCATGTTACAGACAACAAGAACTTGTTACTGACATCAAGACCATGTTACAGACATCAAGACCATGTTGCAGACATCAAGACCATGTTACAGACATCAAGACCATGGTACAGACATCAAGACCATGTTACAGACATCAATACCATGTTACAGACAGCAAGACCATGTTACAGACATCAAGACCATGTTACAGACATCAAGACCATGTTACAGACATCAAGACCACGTTACAGGCATCAAGACCATGTTACAGACATCAAGACCATGTTACAGGCATCAAGACCATTTCAGACATCAAGACCATGTTACAGACATCAAGAACATGTTACAGACATCAAGACCATGTTACAGACAACAAGAACTTGTTACTGACATCAAGACCATGTTACAGACATCAAGACCATGTTGCAGACATCAAGACCATGTTACAGACATCAAGACCATGGTACAGACATCAAGACCATGTTACAGACATCAATACCATGTTACAGACAGCAAGACCATGTTACAGACATCAAGACCATGTTACAGACATCAAGACCATGTTACAGACATCAAGACCACGTTACAGGCATCAAGACCATGTTACAGACATCAAGACCATGTTACAGGCATCAAGACCATTTCAGACATCAAGACCATGTTACAGACATCAAGAACATGTTACAGA
>SDVV010045750.1:0-10039 GCA_016164225.1 Gammarus roeselii
CAAGACGCGCGATGAGTGTGCTTAAAACGTAGTCAAGACGCGCGATGAGTGTGCTTAAAACGTAGTCAAGACGCGCGATGAGTGTGCTTAAAACGTAGTCAAGACGCGCGATGAGTGTGCTTAAAACGTAGTCAAGACGCGCGTTGAGTGTGCTTAAAACGTAGTCAAGACGCGCGATGAGTGTGCTTAAAACGTAACCAGGAAGCGCGATGAGGTTGCTTAAAGTGTAGCCAAGACGCGCGATGAGTGTGCTTAAAACGTAGTCAAGACGCGCGATGAGTGTGCTTAAAACGTAGTCAAGACGCGCGATGAGTGTGCTCAAAACGTAATCAAGACGCGCGATGATTTCCAGCAGGCAGCTCCACGCAGAGCGCGGCTTGACTGTTCGGCACAAGGTACGTGTTGTCCCGAGTGATACGCGATGTCTGAATGTCACGGGTCGTTTATGACGTCACGCACTGTTTGCTGAGCGCTTGCCAAATGTGTTGCGCCTCAGGTGTCTGAGTTTGGAAGAGTGTGCGATAGAAAGATGTGGATACAATTCAAGTAGAGAATTGCAGCCGCGCAGCCAGATTTCCTCCCTGGGTGGTGGATTTTCTATTATTCATTGAGTGAACTCTTATTATGTCAGAGTCTGTAGATTTTCATTTTGATTCCTTCATTTCCGAAACTTGAAGAGCTTTGGTTGAAAGAAAATTGTGGTTTCGAGTCAATGTGGGTGAACGAAGAGCTGGGGTCTCTATCATTCTTGAACATAAATAAAATTGTAATTACTATGAGTTTAAATCCCTGGTTTGCATGACGTTGCGACTGAGTGCCTGGAAAGGGTGGAATAACGATTGTCGAATGGCTGGCGCGGGTACTGAACATATGTTTTGTGGCTGGCGTGGTACCGAGTGAGTGGCGCAGTGCCTGCATTGTCCCGCTGTATAAGGGCAAAGGAGATGAAAACGAATGCTGCAACTCAAGAGGTATCAGTTTGTTGTGTGTGGTCGGTAAGTCGTATGGCAGAGTGCTGATCAAAAGGATTAGAGGATGTACGAATTGCACAATTGGAGACAAACTATGTGGCTTTAGGAGTGGTAGAAGGTGTGCCAATCAGATTTTAACAGTGAGACAGGTCTGTGAGAAGTACCTTGCAGAGGGAAAGAATGTGTTCTGGACCTTCATGGATGTGGAAAAGGCATACGACACGATTGACAGGGAAGCGCTGTGGAGTGTTTTTATGGAATGAGCGGGAAGCTGTTGAAAGCAGTGCAGAGTTTCTATGCTGGCAGCCGAGCATGTCTCAGAGTGGGAAGCGAGGTGAATGATTGGTTCCTAGTGAAAGTGGGCCTGAGACAAGGCTGCGTGATGTCTCCTTGGCTGTTCAATATCTATATGAATAGAGTGGTCAGGGAGGTGAACGCGAGTGTGCTGGGTCGTGCCTTGGAGCTGTTGAAAGCGACTGGGCGGAGTTGGCAGTTGGGCCAGTTGCTGTTTGCGGATGATACGGCGCTGGTGGCGGATTCAGAGGAGAAGTTATGTAGACTAGTAGTGTCTGAGCTTGGTAGACTGTGTGAGAAGAGGAAGCTTCGAGTGAACGTGGGTAAAAGTAAAGTAATGAGATGCTCGAGGACTGTCGATGCGAGTAGTATTAGTGTCCTCTTAAATGGAGAGTTGTTGGAAGAAGTTCAGTGTTATAAGTATCTGGGCTCCCATGTGGAGAAGACTGAACTAGTGGAAACTGAGGTGAAGTCGCGAGTGATGGAAGGGTGTGAAGTGTTGGGTGCACTGAAAAGCATAATGAGCTGCAGGACGTTGGGGATGAAGCTAAGAGAGGGCTGTAAGAGGGTGTCGTCGTTCCCAACTGTGCTATACGGAGCTGAGACTTGGGGGGTAAGAGCAGAGGAGAAAAGATGGTTGAATGTTTCCGAGATGAAATGTTTGAGAAGCATGGCTTGAGGGTCGCTGAGAGACAGGTTCACGAACGACGTGGTTCGAATCAGAACGGGGATGGTGAAGAAGTTAGAGGACAGAGTTGATTTGCGTGTTCTGAGATGATTCGGACACATAGTGAGGATGGATGAGGGGAGATTGGTGAAAAGGGTGTTGAAGGCAGAGGCGAGTGGACGTAGGCCTAGAGGGAGACCGAAGTTTGGGTAGATGGATAGCGTGAAATAGACGTTAGGAAGAAGAGACCTGAGTGTGGAGGTAGCTAGAGAGCGTGCATTGGAGAGGCGTGAATGGAGAATGATTCTGAACGGATGAGTTTTGACGCTGCCTTGATGTGCGTGTGGCCCAAGGCACATCGTTGAGAGACGGGATGGTGGTGGGCGGGGGTGGGGGGGCCCGGACATCATGACGCGGCAGAGATAAACCAATCACACTGTCGGGCCCTGCTGCCGACATTGACCTCGAACCGTACTCATGACACGGAGGGTGTGTTGCGGGGTTCCCGGCCGGACACTTTTGCGTAAAAGAGCTAAGGTGTGCGAGTGTGAGTGTATGAGAGTGTGATGTGCGCCTTGCCGTCGGCCACCCCCCTTGCTGGGGGATTGCGGCCTAGTGTCTGTATCTATAGCTGTAAAGTAGATTAGTTTTGGACGAAGAGTGGAGTTATATTCACATAACTCCCCTATCTGCAAGAGAGGATGGTTTGAGGCAGCGTTCATTTAAATTCTATATTATTGGAAAAAAATAAGGGTATTCAAGGCAGTGACTATTTTGACCTACCTCTGCCCAGCGTCGGCCTCTTCCTCTATCCCTGTCGCCGACTTGAAGAGGCTCCTCATAAGCTAAAAATATCTCCACTACCACACACTCAGTAAAATTTCCGGATTCCGAAGCGTGTTTTGAAGACCATTACACACCAACTTCTGAATGAACGGGGATACATGTGTGCATTAACCGAACCCGTCGCTTGGAAATGTGCATTCTAGGCGCCACAGGTTCAGATGCTGCTGTGCCGCAGTGTTCATTAAAATTGGTTAGTCAAGTATGCGTTCAAGACGATTGCACACATTGGCAAGCTTTATCCGCTTAATAGATGTGCATTCTTAGGCCAGCCAGGAATGCACACTGCAGTACACCAGCCAGTTCAGCCAGCAGCGATACCAGGGTTATTGCGAAACCGCCTTCAACTTTGCGAGCTCAATTTGCGCTGGTGAAACCGATAAACTTGAATGATGTACTTTATGAACCATCAAACGTGCAGCAAGCATGTTTGATGAGTTTATGATCCATAAAACATGCAGCAAGCATGTTTGATGAACTATATGATCCATCAAACATGCGGCAAGAATGTTTGATGAACTATATGATCCATCAAACATGCAGCAAGCATGTTTGATGAACTATATGATCCATCAAACATGCAGCAAGCATGTTTGATGAACTATATGATCCATCAAACATGCAGCAAGCATGTTTGATGAACTATATGATCCATCAAACATGCAGCAAGCATGTTTGATGAACTATATGATTCATCAAACATGCAGCAAGCATGTTTTATGAACTATATGATCCATAAAACATGCAGCAAGCATGTTTGATGAACTATATGATCCATAAAACATGCAGCAAGCATGTTTGATGAACTATATGATCCATCAAACATGCAGCAAGCATGTTTGACGAACTATATGATCCATCAAACATGGTGCGTCTCAGTCCAACTACAAAGATAAGTTTTGCATGCTAAAGTTCGAATCATGTATTTCGTTTGTCAATATAAAAAATTTCCGACCATAGTAAACCGTTCGTAAAATAAACATACGCATTGATAAGTGAAGGAAATTCAATATATATTTAGCATCAGATACGTCAATATTCTCGCGCCAACATTTGTAATCAATGATAATTAGCACGAATATTCGTCAATCCGTATCAGAGACTCCTGAATTGACGATGTAGCATCAAATAAACAGCGAATCCTACCTAACAACATTATCCTCACTCAGATGATAAGAAGCAGTTACTTCGCTTCAGATGCGACAGCTTACGATCCAGTCGCAAGAGGGCACTTTGTGCTTAGTGGGACACCGTTCGCCACCGCACATTTACAATGCACGCTTGTGAGCGTCAGAGATGGTCTGTTCCTTCTAAATGTGTTTTCAACAAACGGCTAAAAGTATAGGCTTTCGTAGAGGCTTTAGGACGTTCTCAAGCAACGGTAAGTAGGCATTGCGATGCACAATTCTTTTTCTGAGTGTACGTAAGCGCAACCAGAACAGTGTACAGCTTTGCCTACACCACAGGTTGGTTGCAGCTGCATTCGGTAACGCTCGCTTACGCAATCGTTAACTTACGCTGAAGCTCACAGAGTCAGAGAAAAGTATCTAACAATCGCGTGTACAGCTATGTCAAGCTACGGGATTTAAATAATATTGTTCATATACGAAATATTAAAAAACACTATTTTTTCAGCTCCTTTTCATCCCCTCCCTTCCGTCCCCAATCTCTTTCTTTCATCCCCAATCTCTCTCTCCCATCCCCAATCTCTCTCTTCCATCCCCAATCTCTCTCTTCCATCCCCAATCTCTCTCTTCAATCTCCAATCTCTCTCTTATATCCTCAACCTCTCTCTTTCATCCCCAATCTCCCTATTCCATCCCCAATTTCTCTCTTTTATCCCCAATCTCTCTTCCATACCCAACCTCTCTTATATCCTCTATTCCACTAAAGATGCATTTGTTCCAAGCCACTCCAATCTGGCGTCATGTAAAATTCCTTTACCTTTTCCCCCTTCCATCTTTACCTTTTCCTCCAACCATCTTCACCTTTTCCTCCTACCATCATTACAGCGTGTGGAGAACTCGTCTTGTTTCTTCACCTTTTCCTCATACCATCATCACAGCGTGTGGAGAACTCGTCTTTTTTCTTCACCTTTTCCTCCTACCATCATCACAGCGTGCGGAGAACTCGTCTTGTTTCATTACCTTTTCCTCCTACCATCATCACAGTGTGCGGAGAACTCGTCTTGTTTCTTCACCTTTTCCTCCTACCATCATTACAGCGTACGGAGAACTCGTCTTGTTTCTTCACCTTTACCTCCCACCATCATCACAGCGTGCGGAGAACTCGCCTTGTTTCTTCACCTTTTCCTCCTACCATCATTACAGCGTACGGAGAACTCGTCTTGTTTCTTCGCCTTTTCCTCCTACCATCATCACTGCGTGCGGAGAACTCGTCTTGTTTCTTCACCTTTTCCTTCTACCATCATCACAGCGTGTAGAGAACTCGTCTTGTTTCATTACCTTTTCACCTACCATCATCACAGCGTGCGGAGAACTCGTCTTGTTTCATTACCTTTTCACCTACCATCATCACAGCGCGCGGAGAACCCATCCTGGTTGGGACAGGACAGCAATGGACCTTAACATCCCATCCGGGCTACGGAGTCTCTAACTACACTGACGAACTGGACTGCGACCACCTCCTCATAGCCCCTGCCGGTCGCCAACTGAGCATCCAAATCCAGGACTTCCAGTTGGAAAATGTCTATGATAACTTCTCCTTATACGACGGTAGCGACAGCTCAGGAACTCGTCTCGCCTACCTCACCGGCTCACTGGTGAGAAATAGAAGCAGTTAAAGGAAAACACATTCCAACACTTCCTCTTTACAACATGTTCCGCAGCGTTATCGAAACGTATCTTTTTTTACAATTTAGATATTACATATCTTAACTCTAGACGGTTCCTGTCGTAGAGTGATGCACGGCTGGTTGCCAGCACATCCGTTAGGTGCTCTAAAAGCCTCCGCACACGATGCTCAAAGTCCCGAAAGTCTTGAGCCTTTTGGTCGCTCAGTCCTGCTTCCTCAGGATTTCAGCCAATGAACACGCAGGCGAGTGCGTGTTCATTGGCTGAAATACCGAGGAGGCATGACTGAGCGACCAAAAGGCTCAAGACTTACGGGACTGTGAACATCGTATCCGAAGGCTTTTAAATGACTGCCGCCAGCTTTAATCAGTCACAGGTTGTTGCGCTTTCTGAAGATCACACCAAAGCCGTATGTTCTTGGTCAACAATCACTTCAGGTACCGAAGTTTATTATTCATGTATCCGTCCGTTCACGCAATTTGATGTCAATCACTGGAACGAATCGAGATAGAACACAAGTTAGTGAGACAGTTAGTTGTTAGAAGTCGAAAAAGCGCATCACAGCTACCGATATGACCATATTTAGTAAATGAATAATAATTAGCCACTTCCAATGTGGGAATGAGTTTTATTCTTAAATATTTGGATTGCAAAAATCACATGTGGCCTCGAACTAATTATTTCAGTGAATCATTTTTGCCCCGCTCGTAGGGCCCATTTTTGCCCCGCTCGTGGGGCCCATTTTTGCCCCGCTCGTGAGGCCCATTTTTGTCCCGCTCGTGAGACCCATTTTTGTCCCGCTCGTGAGGCCCATTTTTGTCCCGCTCGTGAGGCCCATTTTTGTCCCGCTCGTGAGGCCTGGTTGTAAATTGCTAATGCAACTGCAACTGCGATTTTTATCAAACTATTCTTCAAATTACCGAAATTCAAATATAATGAATTATTGAATCCAATGACTGCTAGCCCTGGGCTAGCGATGTGCTCGGAAAATACCTTAATTACAAAGACGGCGGACTCATCACACTCGGACAGAAAGACATTCACTTCACGGAACACAGCTGCACACACACTTGTACGATTTCCCCTCGACAACACACAGAAGTTGCAATATTCACTCATTCAAATCCACAAAATACAATACAAAGTAGTTAACATGTACATTCCTCCATCCAGCACATGCCAACCGCAGAACACACCTCCTTTGAATTACCTCAACACTACCGCCAACACATTCGCTCTAGGTGACTAGCACGTAATAACTCCAGGCTCACCACACAACACAATGACTGAAGAGGTAATGGACCAACAAGACACACTGATCACACTACACACAATGACCAACAAGACACACTGATCACACTACACAATGACTGAAGAGGTAATGAACCAACAAGACACACTGATCACACTACACAATGACTGAAGAGGTAATGGACCAACAAGACACACTGATCACACTACACACAATGACCAACAAGACACAGTGATCACACTACACAATGACTGAAGAGGTAATGGACCAACAAGACTCACTGATCACACTACACAATGACCAACAAGACACACTGATCACACTACACAATGACTGAATAGGTAATGGACCAACAAGACACACTGATCACACTACACAATGACTGAAGAGGTAGAGGACCAACAAGACACACTGATCACACTACACAATGACTGAAGAGGTAATGGACCAACAAGACACACTGATCACACTACACAATGACTGAAGAGGTAATGGACCAACAAGACACGCTGATCACACTACACAACCTAGACACACCTACTCGCAAATTTTTCCACCCCACAACTCAACAGACCTTCCCTGACGTCTCGCTCTCCCAATCTCGCCCCAAACTATCGAAGGATAGTCCACACATGTTCTCTGGCCCCTTTCCTATAGTCATAAATTATCAACTTTTTCTTCTCAATCCATAACCAACCCCTTCACACTTTCCGTAAATACAAGAGAGCAGATGATGACGAATCTACGGCGTCAATAGAACCTACTCTACGCGGCTTAGACATCAAGCAGTACACATCTTTTGACGCAGCTGCAAAACACTTCACCTCCGTGCTTAACCACGCTGACAAGCAAAAAATATGCACCTCACGGGTTCCTTCGCGGCTTCAACCCATCTTTTGTGGCCCCCATTAGAAGTGTATTCCACCAGCGAAACCATCTTCGCAATGTTTACCAGCCACCAGCGACAGAATCACACATTATAGAAACTTATCAGAAGCCTCAACAACAAAAAAAAACATCTATGATAAAGGCTGTGAGACGATTATTTAACTGTTACCAGGAATCGTTTGACGCTAGTTGAGCTTATAATATTTTCGTATGGGTATAATTGATCTAGTTAACAATATGAATATGTTACTAGGGGAAATCAATACATAGAACGTGTTAAAAATCAGCGTCCGCTTCAGTGCGCTAACACTGCTACGCACTCGGCCACCGGCTCAGAGGACGAGCAGGTCGCGTGTCAGCGCGACCTCTCTTATGACGCTTCAGTGCGCTAACACTGCTACGCACTCGGCCACCAGCTCAGAAGACGAGCAGGTCGCGTGTCAGCGCGACCTCTCTTGTGACGCTTCAGTGCGCTAACACTGCTACTCACTCGGCCACCAGCTCAGAGGACGAGCAGGTCGCGTGTCAGCGCGACCTCTCTTGTGACGCTTCAGTGCGCTAACACTGCTACGCACTCGGCCACCAGCTCAGAGGACGAGCAGGTCGCGTGTCAGCGCGACCTCTCATATGACGCTTCAGTGCGCTAACACTGCTACGCACTCGGCCACCAGCTCAGAGGACGAGCAGGTCGCGTGTCGGCGCGACCTCTCTTATGACTCCAATGGAAGCCGAAGATTCGAGGGTCGAGGCTACCTGACCCCGAGTTGGTGTATGTTCGAGGCTACTTACCCGGAGTGGGTGAAGCTTCGAGGCTTCCTGCCCCCGAGAGGGTGTAGGTTCGAGGCTACTTGGTCTTGAGTGAGTGTAGCTTCGAGGCTTCCTGCCCCCGAGTGGGTGTATGTTCGAGGCTACTTGACCCTGAGTGGGTGTAGCTTCGAGGCTTCCTGCCCCCGAGGGGGTGTATGTTCGAGGCTACTTAACCCTGAGTGAGTGCAGCTTCGAGGCTTCCTGCCCCCGAGTGGGTGTATGTTCGAGGCTACTTAACCCTGAGTGAGTGTAGCTTCGAGGCTACCTGCCCCCGAGTGGAACATTGTAGCCGGTTTCTAAAATTGATCAATGGCCGCCAGCTCATTAACGCTGTGGGGCAAAAAAAAACTCATATGCTCTGACACAATTTACTCCCTTCTATGTAAAGGAATAACTGTATAAATTCAAAATTTGCCCTGCAACGAGGCTGCTGAACATACGAGCGTCACCCTTACCTTCGACACCTTGACGCTACTGCTGTGATGTAAATACGTGAGGGCGAGGCAATCGAAGAGTAGAAGCAGGGCTATCGAAGGGAGGGCGGGGCTACCGAAGGGAGAATGGAATAGGGATCTGAACCAGAGGAGGAGCCTCTCGCTACTATTTTTGCAATGTCTGTACCCACGTGATAAAAGATGGCTTTGGAAGTTTACCTTTAACTGCTCATTTCTGACCCCGCTCTCACTATGTTCTGCAATTTTTGCAATGCTACACACAGCTGAGCATAGTATCATCAAATTCTACCCTTCCATCCATCTACAAGGATTTCTACAGGGATTTTTTTTGCTAATTACGTGCCATCATCTGAGATTTCATTGGTTGGGGTAATATTGATCTCATCTTCAACAGCAAACGTAAATTCTACTTCATGATCCCAAATGCCGGACTTTTTTTTTTGTGTGTGTTTGGAATTTCTTGAAGACTAAAAAGAGAAGTAGTGCAAAAGAACTGTCCGCTGTCCCCCAATAATAAATAGTTCATCTTACCAAGAAACAGTACCGAGTATTCAATACATTTTTGTTGGACGAACGACACACGCGATATGTAATCATCCTTGCGAACGACACGCGCGATATAAAATCATCCTTGCAAACGACACACGCGATATGTAATCATCCTTGCGAGCGACACACGCGTTATGTAATCATCCTTGCGAACGACACACACGATATAAAATCATCCCTGCGAACGACACACGCGATATGTAATCATCCATGCAAACGACACGCGCGATATAAAATCATCCTTGCGAACGACACACGCGAAATGTAATCATCCTTGCGAACGACACACGCGAAATGTAATCATCCTTGCGAACAACGCACGCGATATAAAATCATCCATGCGAACGCCACACGATATGTAATCATTCTTGCGAACGACACGTGCGATATGTAATCATCCTTGCGAACGACACACGCGATATGTAATCATCCATGCTTACGACACACGCGATATGTAATCATCCTTGCGAACGACACACGCGATATGTATACATCCTTGC
>SDVV010045751.1:0-10039 GCA_016164225.1 Gammarus roeselii
AGTTGCGGCACTGCCACTGTTCACTCGTAGACAGAAGCAGAGCTCGCTATTGCATACAATGAAGCCTGTCGTGCCAGTAGTAGTTGCGGCACTGCCACTGTTCACTCGTAGACAGAAGCAGAGCTCGCTATTGCATACAATGAAGCCTGTCGTACTAGTAGCAGTTGCGGCACTGCCACTGTTCACTCGTAGACAGAAGCAAGGCTCGCTATTGCATACAATGAACCCTGTCGTTCCAGTAGCACTTCTACTCATTGTGATGTGATGCCCGCGGCCATTCTTAGTTAGGCGCGCTGTTTCAATTATGTCGTGTAACCCACGATGAAAATAACGCTATCCATGAATTAATTTGGCTAGAGTGCCACTTGAAATATTGGTAAATAGAATTTGGTTGGAGAGTATCTTTTCAAACAGAGAATAACTTGGAATAGAACATTGGCAGATTCTAAAGTATCGTGAAGGAGATTATCTGAAATGCCAGAAAAATGAAACAATAAAATATTGTGAAAATGTTATAAACATATTATAGTGAAAAGAGAAGCAATAAAATATAGTGAAAAGAGACGCAACACTAAAGAGCAAATAGGAAACATTAATAAAATATAGTGAATAGAGCGACAATACTGAATGCTGAATAGCGAAACGGTTGAAGTAAGTGAAATGATCAGCAATTAAATATAGGGAAGCAGTAGCAGTCTCAATGGAAGAGCAGCAATAAAAAGTAATGAAAGTAGCAGTACTTTAACATAGGGGAGAAGCAAATAAAGACAGTCAAAGAACAGCAGTTAAACAGAACAAACTCCCACGCAGGGCGTTTAGTGCTGATGAGGTCGACATGTGCTTGTGCTGAGAGAAACTGTGTGCGCCGACAAGGAAATTTATTCCACGTTTGCCAGACTGGCAGACCAATACGTCCCGGGGCGGGCCACCGTGACGCTCTTTTGCAATTACACCAAGTGCTGCTCAACTGCAGCTCACTAGTTGAGTCTGGGCAAGCCCATACAGACATCGATGCCTACGCCCATCAAAGTAATAGCAAGTTATGTTATCAAATTTGTTGAGCTAGTCGGTTAGGATTCATCTTCTTCATTTCTGATCTGATTACCGAGATTTTCAAAGACGATCTCATGAAATGATATTTGCAAATTTTTCAACTGTTTGAATACAGCAACAGGACTTTTGGCCAAAACTAGGTTGCCTTTAAGTAGTAGAGAGATTAGTTCTGCCGTAGAGTGTCCCAGAGAGCATCATGTTTCTGTCCGGTATCCGAGGTACACCCCCAAGAAGGTTGAAGTAGGAAATTAGATATTGCAATGATGCTCGTAACATCTCAAATCAGCACCTGAAGGGAAAACCACCCACCCACGATGCTAGTTGGGAGATCGTATGTTTCATTCCTCGTTAAGTCAAGCAACTTTTCGTTAAGCCAAGCAACCTAGTTTCAGTGTAGGGAAAATGATGCTTGTAATTTATATATTTAAATATTGCTCAGGCTATTTGCAGCAGAAAGAAAAACAACCACAATATCCATTGAACACCACGTATGGGTGCAGCAAATATGATACTTCAAGGGAAGCGGAGCTATCATCTGTTGATGTTTGAATAGATGAAATAACTCTTCTCCTCCGGAGAAGCAGCGTTAGCCTTTGTAAGCTCTTTCCGAGGGCTCCTCGTTTCTTAACCTGTCATTCTGAGAATGCTTATCACGGGGCATTGGTTGACATACAGTATATATGAAGATCCACATAATAGCCGTCGTAGTTCTTAATCTAAAACTAGATCTTGTATACATGCTACGCTCAAGACGACCTGTTTGAATGGTTTGAAGGACGTACAAGTGAATACACGAGGACAGGAGAGCCAGGCAGTCACCGGCTTGTATGCCAACTATGATACAAACAGAGCGTGAAAAACATGAAGACAGACTTAGACGACCTACTTCAGACTGTGGCGCCATCTGATTGAAGACCTTTAGAGTAGGCTACCATCCCGTATGCAAGCGTTGAATGACGGCTGTGGCGGCCGTGGCGCAGCAGTGAAAACCACTCTGTGGTGAGATAGAGCACTCAACCTCTCTATCAGGTAAGGTCCCAATTTTGATCTGGATAGTTCCTATTAACACTCTAACTCGAACTTGTCAAACAGACTTCTTATCTTTTGATACCTCTAAGGAATAATCTTTACCACAACCACTCGAGGCTTCTGAATGAGAGCAACAGTCATTCAATTAAATATGAATAGATTTTGCTCATAACTACCTCTACAGTAAAACCCTACTGACCCCCTTCTTGTACCAACATCATCCATCCACTGATACCCACTAACATGCAACCATTGATGAGATGGACATGAAATGCTTACACTCTGTTTGTTTCTTTTGCCCTTTGAGCGTTTGTTTTATGTTTGCTCATAAAAAGTTGAAACATTCCAGATGACTTGTTGCAAAGTCTACGGATATTACGCCGAATGTTTCACTAAGAACGCCAACATCTGTTAAACAAATTTCACTTTCTTCACATTGATAATTCTGATTTTTTTCAGTTTGAGATGCAGGCTGGTAGCATCTGTCAATTTCTTATCACGGTTGATTGTTTTTTAATTCAATGCTATCGATAGTTTCGACAAAGTGATTTGTAACAATGAAAGGAAACTGTTTTGTCCCGGCATCAAAACGATTCCTGATGTAAAAAAAACTGAGAGCACATTTTAAATTGTCGACTCAAACAGGTATATTATTCACCACTAGCCTCCTGACTCAATAATTAGTTGTAGGTGAGTGCATAAATTCATGCTATTATAATGTGAACCCTCAATCTGGCAGTTTTCAGCTTCTAAATGTCTTATAAAATCACATTACCTGGTTATCTCCCTATGATAAAAATCTGCACAATAATACCGCAAAAAATCTATTTACAAATTGATAACTAAACCCTTGAACTTATACATGCATATATTAATATATTACACACTTTATACAGTGAATCGGAGCAAATTACCAAATTCCAACAGTCGACATAAAACATATTTGTTTAAAAAGTACTCAAGCTGAAGCTTCTGTGCCCCGTTCGATCAAACGATTTAGTCCAAATTAGAGCAACATTGTTGATTGAATGAGAGGAAATACTTACCTTTTTCATTACTTTGTTCAAATTTCGCTAGGTAGAGTTGGTCAAAATGTTCTCCTAATGTATTTTATCGCAATATGCAGCCGAGCTCTGTACAGAGAGCTTTTGGTAATCCTATCATCATCAGGCTTGCAAACAAGCCTTGCAAGGCCTATCGAGCAGCTGCTGCTGCTTAGTATGTCGAATCAGGAGTTAATCTGGATGAGGTCAATGGTGATGAATAAGATTGGATTTTTATTACTGTAAGCACCTACTCAAATGGGGAAAAATATAATTTCTGCTCAATTCAAGTTTGTGATCAGTTCTTCTTCCTAAATTATATGTCCATGTATTAACATACTGCCGTTGCTTTCTAACTGCAGGGTGGCCAGCTGGCAGACGGTAATTGAGTTGGGGGGGGGAGCCTCACTCGCGAGATGTCAGGGCTCAAAAATGCAACCTGCCGTACAGAAGGTTGCCACAGAGCTGGTTTTGGGATTCACTCGATCACGAACGGAGGAAGCAAGGTGGTGGCAAAGCATCACACGTTGGGCCACTGCCTCACCTCACCGAACCGGCACGTGAAACTGATTGGAATAATTACCTGATCAGATTAACTCCCTAAACACGGATGAAATCATCGTAATCGATTATATATTTATCTCCTCGCTGCGTGATAAATCGCACGCAGACAGACTTTAAAAATTCGATCTACAATCACTGGAGATGCTTCCAGTAAGTGGTTACAAGGTTATGAACGGCAAGGAAAACGTCGACCGCACAAGCTATTCATTTGAAGGCAAACGGAATGAGCAGGAATAATGGTTACAAAAACGTTAGCTAGCGTTGTTTAATTTGACATGGCAGTTATCTTCTTCACGCCTAGGGTTAAGTCGAGGAATGGAGCAAACTTTCAACGAAAGTTGTATGTAACGATTGAAAATTAGTGCCTGGCATTAGTGCCAGAAGGTAAGTTAAATATGGTTTCGGTCATTGACTCAGTAAGGCTTAAATAGTTCTCGGCATCGGCCATATCACGATCAGAACGATGCATGAAATAGGTACCTGCTTGTTGAAAAACTCAGTCCGGCATTGGAACCGGTTAGCATAGGCTTAAAGATGAAATAAACTGAGACAATCTCAAATCACCAACGTGGGTCGGTGGCTTTCTTTTCAGTACCTCCATTATATGCGACTCCTACAACAACCTTTCTTTTTCTTGATCCTTCACTGAAGATACTATACTATACTATACTACTATACTATACTATACTATACTACTATACTACTATACTACTATACTATACTATACTATACTATACAGACACGCGATCCTCTCATCGACTTTATACTTTAGAACTTATCTCCCTACCAGTAAAAGGGAACCTAGTTTGGGTCAAAGAGCCTGCTGTTGTCGTCTAATACTGGGAAACACTTGTAACCACTGGATTTGATGAGTGACCAATATACTCTACGGTATTGACACCGAATGTTTCAATTACTTGCATTGCATTTGTCTACAAAATATGACCTCGCTCACATTAGATTATTCAGTTTGCGATACGGTTAACGGAATATAATTTTATTTTTACAGACGCGTGTTGGTTTTCGTTCAAAAAGTGTAATGGTAATTGTTTAATCTTGTTCTCCTAAAAGTTTTTCGTGCATTTATCTGAATACTGAGTCAAATCAATTTACGAATTTTTAGTTTTTGACTTATCACTCACTATCCCCTCATTACATTCTACTCAACTCTGAATAATTTTGATCCTTTCCACATCGTCGTATTTCACCTTTCTTATCCTGTTCTCTCCATGCTTCGTCGCCCAGTTAAAGTTACGAAAAAAATTATGTATTACTTCTCAATCTAAAATCAATTTTTGCAACATTCCTACATGCAAATCAATTTGTGGCCAGGTGATTAATAGGTAGACCACTCGTAGGGCTGAAGCTCCAGCTCCAGCTAGACGATTTTATTTAGGTCTTTTTGACAAGGCAACGAAAAAACTGAATTAACCTTAGAGACAGCCGTTATGAACCACGTCTTAGTGAGCGGGAGGAGATTTGAAGATTACGGTTACTATTTATATAGACATTTTGTTACCTATTCTAAGGGCAATGTAAACCTACCTTTTGACAAAAAAATTATTGTTGCAGGGCTTCTCTGGATTGTTTTCGTAAAGTTGACAAAAAATGTTATATTGGTTTGATTTTAGACACAATAAGTAGATTAGATTTCGAACACAAAGTTAAAGTTTTGTGAATAACAGTCATACAATTTGAAACTAGTTTTTTTATTTCGTTTTGGATTGTCCCATCAATTACAGAAATATTTGAAGAATTTTAATAACACTTAAATTTTGTGACAGGTTAATTTATTTGGCGTTAACGATCGACGCCTGTTGAGACCGCCTTGATGATTTAAATATTATATGATTATTTGTCTGCGTCGCTCGGCAATCCTCGAGTCTCACGATCTCTTTATTTACTCAGGGCTGGCCAGATTGCAGGCGCCTGCTTCCAATTGGAAACGTGTTGACTTTCTTACCTCAGACTTAACAAAGGGAACTGTAATGGGAAGAACTGAGACTAGGGAGGATAATGGGGGACTATGAGAGGCGATGCAAACTAGGTCATTGGGAAGCAGGTGAGTGAGAAGGTGAGTAAGAGAGGTGACGTAAATAGTGGAGTCTAGGAAGCAGGTGGGCGAGAAGGGGCTCATGAGGGGTAAAGCAACATACGGATACAGGGAATTATGGGGATGAGATGGAGACCATACGAGTGAAGGAACAGGGAAATTGGTTAACCCATTCTAAGTTAGTGTTCATTGGGCTGTGACTGCAGCCATACGCGAAGAGCCGGCAACAATTTATGAAAACACGAAGAAAAAATATAACTACAAATTGTGCTACAAATTTTTTATTTCTGTTATCCAGTTACGCTTTGGATTCGCCTGCTCACAAAAATGTCAAGTTTTTGACTATTAAAACGGAGGAGCTCCTCGAATCACATATGCCATCAAGATCAATCAGGGGCCGAGAAAGCGAGACAAGCATATCCTCTTCCCAAGCATGAGCGAAATTTCAGTTTCCTTCGTAAAATAAGTATAAACGAAATCAGTTGGGATAAAATGAAAAGAGACGAGAAAACGACATAGCATTAACTATGAGAAATATACACACCAACTGCAACAAAATATATCGGAGAATCACTTGTTAAAACTCCATTGGCTTTGGGAGGGAAATGAAGTGCCGGCACCATTGGCGCATCCTCTCTTTAGCACCATTTGATGCGTCTACTTCCCGCAGTCGATATACCCTTTACGGAACAGGGCGGCGCTATACAAAATAATCATATTTGACTCACCATTTGTAGATCATCTGTCCGACAATGGATGTTCTCCGTATCCGATAATCATTGAGGCAAGTAAATTTCTTATCACTTTTTTTCCATTTCAGTTGATAATGTGTTCCATTCCACAGAGCTGCCACAGAGACGCTCCAACGCTCACATTAACATGTTGTCAGAATTTCCCAGGACGAATCAACTCCAGACAGAGAGTTCTTGCCGAAGAGACCATTGATATCACCACAAAAGAAGAGCGACACCTTCTGGGAGGTGTGAGCAAACGGCCAATCACTCCTCAGCCGGACAGACGCCTTTGCAATCGCCTAACTGAATGACCAGACCTCGATACGGCTTACAGGGCACAGGACGGAGATATCCAGAGGTCAGCAAAGTACTTAGACTCCATTGGGGTGTAGGCGAAGGGAATGATGGGGGATAAATAAGAGGATGGAGAGGAGGGTGGTAAGCATGTGACGATGTGGATGACAGTGAGTGACGAGTCGAGAGGGAAGTAGGAGTAGAGGGTGGGACTCTTCCAGAGAAGAGGGATTATGGAATAGGAGACGGTGAGAGATTGATAGAAGGATAGGGCGATGACTATAGAATTTGAAAAAGTGAATTATAATGAAATCAGATATATCTGACCAAAGAGTAATTGACCGGTCAGAACTAAGCAGTAGTATTTCCCAAGTTAGTGAATGAACTAAAGGAAAATGTAACCCTAAGCTTCAACAAATGGACGCAAAAAATACGTTTGAAACTATAAAGGTATATGTAACATGGTGATCCAGTAAAAAAAAAATTGGACGGTCGGCTTTCATGAAGTAGCATGTTTGTTATATTGTAAAATATATTTCTAAAGAAATATCTTAGCGTTTAAAGTGTCATAATACAGAGAAAAATACTAAAATATGTTTCACAATCTCTCAGAAATACACTAAGAATTACAGTCACTCCTTGAATAAATTACCATTACTGTCACTGCCTTGAATAAAAGACCATTACTATCACTCCTTGCATAAAGGACCATTACTGTCACCCCTTGAATAAAGGACCATTACTGTCACTCCTCGGATAAAAGACCCTTACTGTCACTTCTTGATGAAAGGACCATTACTGTCACTCCTTGAATAAAGAACCACCACTGTCACTCCTTTAATAAAGGACCATTACCGTCACTCCTTTAATAAAGGACCATTACTGTCACTCCTTGAATAAAGGACCATTACTGTCACTTCTTCAATAAAGGACGAATACTGTAACTCCTTCAATAAAGGACCATTACTGTCACTCCTTCAATAAAGGACCATTACTGACACTCTTTCAATAAAGGACCATTAATTTCTTATCCCAAAGTCGATGCACCAAGATAATGCATGAGATTCATGTTAACATGATGATTCAAGAGATTCATGTTAACATGCATGTACGAAAGAACCCTATTGGCATAGAAATACAAGAGATTCATATTATCATGACGATACGAGGTTCATATTTCCGTGACGATACGAGATTCCTATTACCATGACGATACGAAGTTCATACTACCATGACAATACTAGATTCATATTACCATGACGATACGAGGTTCATATTACCATGACGATACGAAATTCATATTACCATGACAATACGAGGTTCATATTACCATGACGATACGAGATTCATATTACCATAACGATACGAGGTTCATATTACCACGACGATTCGAGATTCATATTACCATGACGATACGAGATTCCTATTACCATGGCGATACATGAATGTATATTAATATGACGATACAATATATTTATAATACCATGACGATACAGGAGAATCGTATCATCATGACGATACAAAGATTTCAAGGAGTTTAAGGACCCACGATGTATTTACGTATAGTGACATGTTGACATGTTGACAAATTACGTCTAGTGACATGTTGACAAATTACAGAATATCAGGAAACACAGATGATGTTTAGCTGATCTTGGTCCGCTTGAGTTGTTCTGAAGACAACATTTGCCGGTTAGATATCCTTAAAATTACCTCATAACTAAGGTTAGGGATTGAATTTTCCTCTGCGTCCCAATCGATGGACATTGTTGAAGGACATTCGCGGTCCATTCTTCAATATGACATGACAGATACAAACGATACAGTGGGCTATTGATTTCATTAAAAATATGAAAAGTAATTACGGGCAGCAGACATTAACTAAAACATGACAGTTAACTGACGTATATGAAAAAATTGAGTGTAAAAAATATCCAACATGAGGTTGTAGTTTATATTAGTGACACAATGTTTGCCATACGAAAACACAAATTTTGAAGCTACCTGCATAGTTAAAATGCCAAATAACATATGTACAGGAAAAAATACAAGAAAATCATGTAACCATAACAATACAGAAGAGTCCTGTTACCATGACAATACAGGAGAGTCTTATTATCATGACAATACAGGAGAGTCTTATTACCATGACAATACAGGAGGGTCATATTACCATGACAATACAGGAGAGTCCTGTTACCATGACAATACAGGAGAGTCTTATTACCATGACAATACAGGAGAGTCTTATTATCATGACAGTACAGGAGAGTCCTGTTACCATGCCAATACAGGAGAGTCTTATTACCATGACAGTGCAGGAGAGTCATATTACCATGACAATACAAGAGAGTCCTGATACCATGACAATACAGGAGAGTCATATTACCATGACAATACAGGAGAGTCTTATTACCATGACAGTGCAGGAGAGTCATATTACCATGACAGTGCAGGAGAGTCATATTACCATGACAATACAGGAGAGTCTTATTACCATTACAGTGCAGGAGAGTCTTATTACCATGACAGTGCAGGAGAGTCTTATTACCATGACAGTGCAGGAGAGTCATATTACCATGACAATACAGGAGAGTCTTATTACCATGACAGTGCAGGAGAGTCTTATTACCATGACAGTGCAGGAGAGTCTTATTACCATGACAGTGCAGGAGAGTCTTATTACCATGACAATACAGGAGAGTCATATTACCATGACAATACAGGAGAGTCTTATTACCATGACAATACAAGCAAAAACGTCGAAAGAATGTATCGGTTTTCCGCCAGAAGTTGCGACAAGAATGCGAGGCATCAACTTTAACAGAGGCTGAGGCAAAGGCCAAAGTTTAGCAGCAAGCAGCACGGATAGTGGCTGGCGGACAGCACGACGAGTGGCTGGCGGACAGCACGGAGAGTGGCTGGCGGACAGCACGGAGAGTGGCTGGCGGACAGCACGGAGAGTGGCTGGCGGACACCACGGAGAGTGACTGGCGGACAGCACGAAGAGTGGCTGGCGGACAGCACGGAGAGTGGCTGGCGGACAGCACGGTGAGTGGATGGTGGACAGCACGGAGAGTGACTGGCGGACAGCACGGAGAGTGACTGGCGGACAGCACGGAGAGTGGCTGGCGGACAGCACGGAGAGTGGCTGGCGGACAGCACGGAGAGTGGCTGGCGGACAGCACGGAGAGTGACTGGCGGACAGCAACGAGAGTGGCTGGCGGACAACACGGAGAGTGGTTGACTAACAGCACGGAGAGTGGCTG
>SDVV010045752.1:0-10039 GCA_016164225.1 Gammarus roeselii
ATATATTCAATGATGACATGATCTCATTATAGGAATGTCTATACGTTATCGGGAATTGATTTGAATATATATTCTATTATAACAGGACCTCACTATATAGGAGTGTTTATATGATATTGGGATTTTTTTCCGCAGCTCAACCGGGGTCAGTGTTATGGGTTCTAATTCAACCTTTTTTTCCAACAGATTGTCCTGGGGCATCATACAAGATATGGCACTCTTCTCCGCGCAAGCAAAAACCTAACCCAGGTGTACCGTTTGGACCAACTCCAGGCGCGGCTACTGAGCAGGCTGCCTGCTCTACTCGACCCATAAACGCCCTCGGGATGATGCAAGTATTCCCACTATCATCGCAACTATCACCCCTGGTGCATCCGTTCGCGCGCCCTCCCATTCGCCCGCCCTCCCATTCGCCCGCAACTGCTTACATTTGTTTACAAGTGTAAGAAGACAATAAGAGACCTATTGACCCAAACTAGGTTGCCTTTTGGTAGCAAGATCGCAATTTCTGAAGTAGAATGCCTATGAGAGCTTCATGTGCCATTCCTGTTTTTTTAACATCATAAAAGAGAACAGCTTAGCTATTTATAGGCGATTTATGTATGTTGAGGCCGATATGGCTGATGGCGAAGTTGCTGTGACCGCATCTTCTCACACTGGTGACGCTACAGTTCCTGGCTCACCAGCTAAACAGAAATGGTGTGCCTCCAACCCCCCTTCAGTCTCTAATTATGAGGACACCTTGTTTCAAAAACGTAGTTTCATAGATTTCATCATCAAGATTGGTTTTCATGACGCTGTTTGGAGTCAAGCTGTGGATGACTCAGCCCTAGGTCGAGGGATGCGTGGGCAGCTCATCACGGAACCTGAGATTCCTCTACATGCGACCCCTGTCCAATTCTTAATGTGTTGTCACGATCACGGGTGAGGGCCGTTTTGTGATGAGGGGTCGTTAGCAGAATATGTAAACTTTCGTGAACCCATGAACCTAGTGGGGTCGTTCAACGACCCAGATAACTTGTCAGAGCGTAACTTACTTGTGAACGCGTGGATAAATTACTTTGATGAAGACCAGGATAGCGTCATATTTTTAGCTGAATATCCCCCTGAGGTTGCCCAGATAGACGATAGTGTTCTCATGCTTGATGAAGTCCCTGAGCTGGTTTTGAACGGTATTTTCACAGATACATTTTTATTAAATGATATGCCCACCGACTTTGAGCCAGTACATGATCTTGTAGCTAGTTTCTATCTCAAAAATAGAAGACAACGAATCGATAGTCTAAATAAATCAACCTGGTAATATATCCGACCATGGAATAATTCAGCCTGATGATTTGGCACAGATTAGGATACTCAATCTGAGATGACAGAAGAGATTGGTGGCGATCCTCTCATGGGGTTTGTGGATGAGGGGGAGGAGGAGCTCGAGCTTGCTTATCCAATAAGATAATTTTAATGACACCGAACGGGAATTATCAGAGGTTTATGAAGATAGTATCATGATGAAAAATATAATACAAACTATCTCTGAGAATACTATCATACAAGAGGGTACTTTAGACGATTCGGACGTATACGTTGACGAGAATGATAATTTGGGAATTAGGATGGATCCGACGTCAAGATTTTATAATGATGAGATTGGCTTACCGATTAGAGCATCCACACAAATTGAAAATCCCATCCATACTTGTTGTAACGCTGACATATTCGGAGAAGACGTAGAGCTTGCAGAGTAACTTATGTTCATCTGACCTTCACTTAATGGTTATTAATTTGTAATTACACAGAGTTTGCAAGGAACTTCTAGCTATTCGATCTTCACTTATTTGTATTTTCTTTGTGTGGATTATTTCATCAATAAATATATATATTTTTTATAACTACCATCTTTTATTCTCGGTTTTCAGTCTGGGAATGCCGGACCATCAGCGAAGGGTGTTGCAAATCGGATCTACAGGCGTCCACAACCGCTAGCCACAGCAGGATATAACCCGTATAACATTGCAGCAGCATCACATCACTATGATCAATCTTCTTGGTCGGGGTGGCATCAGTGTCAAGATCAATTTCACATCATATCTACATATTCCTTTCCAGGTACAATCTTGGTGCGGTCAAACGTGGCACCAAAAACAAGCTTTTAATGGACAAGTTCAACAGGAGCATCCATGGCAGGGTCAAGCTCAGCCGAGTACACAGCAGTTTCAACAATACTACGACCCGTAGCAATGCCAGGTTCAAGTCTGTCAGAGGCAATATTGGCAGGGTCAAGCTGAGAATGATCAACTTCAACACGGTCAACCTTGATGGGGTCAAACTCAGAATGGTCAAGCCTACCATAACCCACATCAGGGGCAAAACCCACACCTGTATCATTCGTATGGACAAATCCCACAACATGCATGTCAGATACAAAGTAGTTATCAATATCCTCAACAGAGTTGACAAGGTCATAAGCAAGAAATGGTTCGGTCTGCATATTATGAAAATAACAAACAACAGCCTCAACAGACATCGAGTACAGAAACTGACGTTTTCAGAATAGGACATGATGCATTACAAAGGTTTGCATAGAAGAAATAGTTTTTTTCAATTATTTATATTTTATGAACTGTTACATTGATTGCATTTTTTTTATCCCATAATAGAGTATAGATCAATTTCAAATGATAATATATATTTATTAGAAGCTTCGTTTCGAGCCTTCTGCAACGTCTTCAGACGAGAGGAAGGATCTCTATGTGAATAGTAATCCCCCAGAGAAGGATCTGTCTGGTACGTCGAACGTTTGGGACTTGTTGTCATCTTGTTGAGGTCCGCTATGGAGGGAATTGGGTGCTGCATCGAACGTTTGGGTCTTGTTGTCATGATCTTGGGGGTCGCTATGGAAGGTATTGGCTGCTAAATCAACCATTTCGTATTTCGGATCAGGTTTATTTCCTTGTTCGGTTTGATACAATGTGCGTTTAAATCCACGAGATTCGGAGGTAGAGTACGAGGGATCTTGAATCATATCCAATATTGTATATCCTTGTGTTAGGGAGCTAACTGTAAAATCTGATCGAAGAAAGACTCTAGAACGATGAGGTTATGACTTTGAGTTTAAGAACATCAACGATGCACCTTCGGGATTGCAAAGTAGATCTACGTTCGAGGAATCCTGTCATATTGAAACGGACAAATCCTCGTACATCTTCAAAATATTTAAGATAACTTCAAATGTCGTTAAGGTTGCTGACACAAAATTATCCCCTTGAATGAACGAGAACCTCTTGATGTTGCGATTGTTGGAAACGTCGAAATTCTCAATCCTGTGAACCTCCATTTTGGAGAAACGCTTCATGACGTCAAGATGGATCCAAAGATGTCAAAGGGCAGAGCGGAGGAGCAGGCTCTATGAGAAGTTGAGGATGTGTTTCTCCATCGTCTCAGCGGTGCCAGTTCTATGACTCCTCCACCCTCGCCCACCCCTAACTCGACACAAGTCATTGTTGACGTCATAGCCGTACAGGTTACAATACGTATAACGGTTTCTTTTGCTTTGGTTTTGATTTGGTTTCGATTTCCCGAGTTATCGTTCACCTGGTAGTGTATGACCCCCATTTTTGTTGATGGTTAAGTTATCTGGCGGTGTATGGCAACTATTTTGCTTGCCCAATTTATCGTACACTGTTGTATTAAATGGTGAATGCTGCATCTTATGCAGGATTTGCAGGGTTGATGCTGTTGGCGCCAGTCATATATTCACTCGAGATGTAAGTACTGTCAGTTCTAACATGTCTATTTTGTGATTTATTCTAAAGATATCTTTCTGAAACTTTGCTAGTCTAATTTTTTCTCCATATTTTTTAGTAACTTCGTTATTTGTTAACTCCTGTGGATGAATCAAGACGATATGGCGATGGTGGATACGCCATTATTGTACACTCGAGGAGGAGGAGGAGGAGAGAGTGTGCATAACCAAGATATGCAGCGGAGTGACGCGCTTACTTGCTCGACACCTGGTTTAATGCCTGCTCAACACCCAATGCATGAACCCCTAAAAAGGTTACAAAGTCCATGAGGTTACAGCCTCAAAAAAGGTTACAAGGCCCATAAAAGTTACAGCCCCAAAAAAGGTTGCAAGGTCCAAAAAGGTTACAGACCCAAAAAAAGTTTTAGCAAGAAGAAAAGGTTTCATAAAGCATAAAGGTTACAACGCCAAAGCCTGTAAAGTTCACTAAGTGTGCAAAGGCGGAAGCTAGCGCATAACGCACTGTCAACCTTCCGGAACAATCCATAGTTCAGCCTACTACATCGTCATTGACTTAGTCTATAGCGCCGGCTACTGCTCAGACTACTATAACTACTATTGCATCACTGTCACAGAGTAGGTACTGATCTGAATGTTAGCTCGAACTCGTTCTCGAGTCGGACTAGCGCTTCAACATCGAGTACTACGTCATCCCTATCGTTGGAGACATCTACGCCTGTGACATCTGATGACACGTCTACATCTGCGCTTCAGGATATGATCCGTTTACTGTCGAATCGGAACTAGCATTGGATAATACTCAGGATAACGCTGCACCGTTGCGTGAGCCTATCTTTTTCCCGCCTACCTCTAAAGGATTTTTGAGAAACATTTTTTAACTTCAAATTTTGTACCACACACTGAACATTTCAATATATCCACACTGATTACATTAGGACGTGAGGAGCTCGAGTAATATGCTTCAGTAAAATTAGGCAAATTCCAACGACTCCAATGCACTGTAAATGTTAAAATGGGTTAATTAATTGAGGATAAATCTGTAGATCACAGCCAGGACTGAGTACTTAACACAAAAGCTATCCAGCTAACAAAGAACACAGTTTCAGGTGAGCTGATTGAGGATCTTGGGGTAGATTTACAAAATTGATTAGAAAAAGAGAAACGAGAAGGTAGTGAATGTCCATAAGAACAGTAACCTGTGTTGAGCTTAAATTTTGTAGGACCGGGGTGAATGAAATAAATTATGTTCCTTGGTTCAAAAAATGTCCAGGCCGCTACCACATTGTCAACATCAAATCAAACCAAAATTGTCTGCTCACAAGCCTCATTGTCCATTTCCACTTGAAACAACATACAAATCTCTCAAATTTCAAACGTGAGTCGGAACATACTTATCTCCCGTAGAAAAACACTTTCCTAAACTTCCCAAAACTTACCTTGAATAAAGCTGTTGAAACAGAGGATTTACCTCTTATAGAAAGGGAAGGTAACCTGAATATCAGACTATATCAATCACTAAAGAGAAGGAGGGTTTTATACTTGTCAATATTTACAGAGGGAGTTTAGACGCAAGCGAGGAACGCACGGTTCATCTAGTTCAAATCTTAGATGCTAATCCTGTCACGCTCATTTCGTGTTTCTCTATATTCATGAAAACATTCAGACATACGACATATAGAGACAACTTTTTTCCTCCTTTCTGCATGCAGGGCAAAAAAGCAAATAAGCTGGACACGTAAAATTGTGTTCGTCGAGGACTGGCTTGCAGAATAACAGTATGGCTGAAGAAGGCGCAATCTCAGCAATCCATGCAACAATGAAACCACCCGTTGTGGCTTATTATGACTGTGAATCTATTCTGGAGTCTGAAACAGAGGGGGATAATGTAGTTAGCATACACAAGTTGTGCAGCTACAATTATATCCAACTCGATAATGATGGAAAATAAGCACAAAGTAGTCGATTTGACTTCCGACCCCCTTGAGGAACGTGAGACAGATTTAGTTAAGAATTTGTTGCTGAATTAGTGATTATATGTCTACCTCACCATTATACCCTCATCCCGTCCTCACAAAACAAGACTTAAAAAATATTGCGGAAGCAAAACGTGTGAGTGCTGTGGGGACACTTTTGGAGAAAAAAGGAAAAAAAAAGAATTCGCTACCACAATCATTATATCGACGGCGTCTTTGACTATATTGGGGCTCTTTGTAAAGTTTGTAACTTCCGAATCACAAAAAATGCGCTATATGCCTTGTGTAGCTCACAATACCTCTGCCTATGATATGAGATTTATATTTGGAGGAATTGACGGCACTAACTTCTCGAATATCCATGTGTTACCAAAACAGTCTGATGAAATGTTCAGCATTTCCGTCTCCTTGAATGATGACACAAGCAAGTATGGTGTCAAGTTCATCACCTCCTACTCCTTTCTCAACTAAAGTTTAGATAGCCTTACCAAAAATCTTAAAGACAGTGACCATGACATGCCGCTCCTCAAATCCCATCTCACAAGTCTCAGCTACAGTGACAAGGTTCTAGAACTCTACACTCGAAAATGACATTTCTGCTATGAGGTCATCACATTGGATTCTGTGTTGGATCAAACCGACATCCCATCGCAACAAGACTTCTACAGTCAACTTCGAGGTTAATGAATATCTGAATCTGATTATGTTGAAGTGATTGAAATGTGGCAGGCAGCCAACTGCAAGACTTAGCGTGACTACATGAGTATATACTGTTGATCGACTACTGCTACTGGCCGAAGTCTTCCAAAAGTTTTCGATAGACTATGAGACGCGACTACACCCTGGATCTCGTGTGAGTGCCCCTGGCTTTGCAAAACAAGCTGTCCTCTGCGAAGTAGAGATGAAACTGAAGCTGGTGAAAGATGTCAATTTACCCAACCTGATTGTCATGAATACACAAAGCGGTTTTGTGACGTTGACGAAAGGTCTTACCAAGATAAACAGTCCCCGATGCATAGACTTTGACCCTGAACAACCTGTGTCTTCAGCAGCAATTTGGGACTTTAACAGTCATTATGGTGTATGCTTCAGTGAACCCCTTATAATTGGAAATTCAAGCATTTGACTAGGTATAGGCAGAATCTTCTGGTGCGACGAAGTTGCACGAAAAACAAATGATCTGACGCTATTGCTGCATCACAAAGAGGTTAGCTTGTACGATGTTTCACCTTCCACGGAAAATTTCTTGGTAGTCTCGGAACATCTCATAAACAGGAAACGAGCAGATCGTAAGCTGGTTGCTAGTCATCTGACCCAAACTGACTACCTCGTGGCCCAAGACCTATTGCAAGTACTACTTAGGCAAGGAATATAAGTGACCAAGGTTCATCAATTTTTTTTTAATCAAACAAGAACAAATCTTCAAGAACTTCATTATTAAAAATATACAAAAATGTCATGCGTCAACGAACTCCTCCGAAAAATCTCTATACAAACTGCTCTCAAATAGTATGTACGGAAAGCTTCTTTTCAATCCGCTCAGCAGAAGTTTAGAGGCAAAGGTCGATCGTATGCACAGCCAACAAGTTCCGAAAACACGCTGCCAAGCCCCTCATGAAAAACTGCTACGCCATCGGCCCCGAAACCGTCATCATGATCCTCATACAGAAAAATGTTCGGATGGTTCACCCACGTCAAGTTGAATTTTATGTGGTTGAAAAAAGCTAAAGCAAATGTTTACAGCTTCTTTTATGACACTCTGTAACCCAAATACGGTGACAAAGTCTCGCTCATCTACTCTGACACAGACTCGTTACTGCTCCAGTTCAAAGGCGTGACGGCATGGAAACAGAAATGCGACAATCTCCCCTGGCTGAATACATTGACTTTTCCAACTATTCCAAAAAACTTTCCATGTCCGATGCAACAAATAAAGGACAACCAGGACTACTGAAAAGCGAAACAGCCAACGACTACCCGAGTGAAATTATTTGCTTGCAACCCAAATGTTATAGCAAGCTGCACAAATTCGACGTCACAAAATCAGCTTCAAAAGGTGTTCATTACCAGACACAAGCCAAAATCAGACATGAATGATAGAGATATTCATAACCAGAAAATGTATACACACTTTGAATCCAAACACAACATTCGCGCACATGCATGCCAGCTTCAAACTGTACACACCGTTATAAATTGACTCTGTAAATTTGAAAATAAGCGCTACTATGTTGATGTATGCACAACTCTTACCCATGGCCATCCAGACATTCCTAAACGAGCACTTGAAGATAAACTTCCCGTCACTAAAAAGAAGAAGTGATGTGTCCTGAGTCCTGATAATACTAACGTCGATTTAACTTGGAAGAGACGTGAGCCTGTCGAGGCCGTCTTTGACGAGTACACTCGGGATGAAAGCACATCCACGCCATCAAGTCTTATTCTGTAAATGATCCTAAGATGTTATGTAAACGTTCCTAATATGTTGTATATACATATGTACCTATGTAATTTTTCCTAAGCTGTTGACTGTAATTATGTAAACGCTCCTAAGATGTTTACACCCTGCATGCATATAAACAAATATAAACTTGAACATATATATTTCATTGTCCAACATGATAAAGTGAAAAAAAAATACGAAGAAGCTATCCCCTACACGAGAAATTATGTAGCGGAGAATCGAAATATAATCAGCAAGCATAAGGATTGCTTCAAAACAATCAATATTGTTGCCTATTTATTTTCCGGAGAAATATAATTCCCTAACGCAACATACATTCATGGTAACATGAATTATAATTCATCAGCATACTATCTGAAAACATTTAGGCATACGGATTGAAAATACGTGAACGTATAAATGCAGTGCCTTTAATTTGTATCGTAAAAACCGATGTGTGCTGACAAGTCCACTCTAACCTAAAAGGATATTTGTTTTTTAGCTCCAAACAGAATTCGGACTAAATATAAAATCGGATATTTACGACGAGTGTTTAATGGTACCCTAAACTGACGTGTAGAGAGGAAATATAGCGATTAGACGGGCTCTCGAGTCTGATGTACGCTCGCAATAACGAGACAACATCTGAGCCTGAGAAAGTGATAGGTAGAGGTCTACCGTCGCGCTAGCGAGGCAGTGGCACCTTGATGACAGTGTCGTACTGTAGATATACTGTAACAGCGAAAAACTATATCCATACAATGGGAAAAGAAGCGGATTGATTTAATATATCTCCTAAGCTTCTGATTCATAATAACACAGAACCTACATAATACAGCTTCACTAATAAATAACATGTAATCAAGCATAAATTAAAAAACGATTGAGCAATGACAGCATCAGCTATTTGAAATCCTTTCATAACGCTATAATACCCTTAAACAACTTATTGGGCCTACGAACACAATGAATTCCCATTGAAAATTCAATAACAGCAGTGCCTGCTACACTAAAAATAATCAAAAATAATACAATATATAAATAAATGTATACATAAACTATCAAAACAATTACATCCTACACGTGCAGTCAACCTGCTACCCAATCCAGGTCAAAATCAACCAACGAATAAACATGAAGGTTTTAATAAAATGAATAGATGAACTAATGAAAAACTTGAAAATATCCTACTCATAATCGTAAACAATAAACAAATCACCAGGGTCAATAAGCCAACACGCCTCCATTTCCGTTCTTGTATCATCAAAACGCCTCCATTTGCGTTCTTGTACCCCCAACACGCCTCCATTTGCGTTTTTGTAGTCCCTACACGCCTCCATTTGCGTTCTTGTAGTCATTCTCAGCCGGGCGATCGTGAAATAGGGCATGCGAAAATCCGTAGTGATTTACGTTCTTGTACCTATTCTATCTACTCTTTAGTATTAATTGGAATACAGCCGAAAAAAAAACGGTCATTCACAGTTATTACAAATAATGCATACGACATCTTTGGATACAATGACGTTTCTCTTCTCCGAAGATAACGTTAATTGAAGTTAATCATCCGCCCGAAACGGTTTTAGAAGAAGTATGATTCATTATTCCCATGTGATGTATTCCATTCCTGAAATACTATCACTTTTCAATCGGTGAAAGAATAAGTGTAGCACTTCAACAAAGGTTGGACAGAAATCGCCTCCAATAGATAGAAATCTTTTATGTCTTCACATCTGTCTTTTGAAATGGTAATTTTGAACGATAATTGGTACCTGATCTATATGTTTACAAGTGTAAGACGACAAAAAGAGGCTTTGTCTTGATAGTAAAAATATTAGTTCGGAACTAGAATGTCTATGAGAGTAT
>SDVV010045753.1:0-10039 GCA_016164225.1 Gammarus roeselii
GAGAACGAAGGAGAAACTTGAACAAAACATTCATTTTCGATAAGAAATCTTCGTTTTTTTTAATATAAGGAAAATATTTATTAATGCTATATATTTGTAAATTCAATTAGTTACGAAGTACGGTATAAGTTTGAATGTGTAATCGACTACACAGACGGGCTTAGGAATATAATTTAATGACAAAGAAAATATTACTTGAAAAACTTCATCCGATTTCTAAGATTACCATATACGAAAACGGTAACTTACATGAAGCATTCAACAACGAATCCCAACGAACTGATTGTTCCGGCTCTATCGCTACACAATAAATACATCTTCAATATCTGATCAAAGTCCTACACTATAAAGTCGCCTATTTGTGACCAATGTTTGGGGAGCGTTGATATGGTTCCAACCGCGATTCGAGTGCTTGGCCACAATTTATTTTGACACCATTCACTGTTTTTTTCATGTTGATAAAAAATTTCGGTAAAATAGATCATTATATTGAGACGAATTACATAAATAATATTCCCCGATATATTGAATAATGCTGATCGGAATTTGATTTGAACATTGAGAAAATGCGTTTTGTAATTACATTTGATCTATACAATTCATGGGCAGTCCAGTTATTTGAGAATATTTTCCAACTTATTTCGACCATTAAGAAGCAGAAGTTTATTAATATAATAATTAATGGTATACGATGCTACTTTCATCCTCGGAACTCCATTGCGCTCACTCCATCATCAATGAGGGTCAGACGTGCAAACAGGGACACTGGACTGCCAATAAATTAACACTTCATCCAATGATTACACAAGTAAATGGACGCGAATTATTTAAGTATCTTCAAAAATAGGTCCACGGAGGAATGTTATTAATGTTTTCAGCGTCCGAAATATTTTCCACGTTTTCGTACGTTGTGATCGGATTTATTCGGAACGATGATGTTTTGAAACAATAGACCACGAATATATCACTGAAGCAAGTACAGGATGCCCCACAGTCCGCAATAAGGACATTTGTAAAGAGACATAACACATAACATCATCAACATTTGCAAAAGAATGGAACGTTCCAAAATATCAGATGAACATTATTTTACATACATTAGCTAGGTATGAAATAAATCGAGCAGTGCGCGGTCCTTCAATTCTTCGGCAGTGATTCCATGGAGGCCTATTAAAGGGCTCCAAGACTAATAGAGAGTCATATTGTTCCTTCATCTCGATCTTTAACCTGGAATGAGGTGATGCTCAGAGACCGGTGATGTTTCGATTATGAACCAGAGAAATCACTGAGAACGTGACCTAATGAGGTTCGGGTACGTCTAAATGACAGCCAATATATAAAGTAATCCACTAACATAGAACAATACACCATGCAGCCAATGTGCGAGAATTGAAAAGACGTTGAGACCTCCAGCTTCTTTTTACGATGTGGCATCGCTCTAAGTGAGTCGCTAATATCTTGGTTGCGGGCGAATGTGGTAGGGAAAGTGACACGAGAGGACGGTATACTACCACTCGCCATGAAGTCTTGACGCCCATAGACTCACGCAGGTGTATGATCAAACCCTTCCACATCCACGGCGCAGTTAGGAAGAAGGTAACAGCAGTAGGATGGGCTTAGCTTTCCACTGAGCATCTGTTGGCAGTATGAGAGTTCAAACTCACATCTGTCGAGACTGTTTCAATCTATGACGTAAGAAATATAGATTTTCAACATTACCTGACGAGGGATGACAGTCCCAACATTTAATAACTAGTCAAGTAAATGCATTGCTCTTGGCACTCTCCCTTATTCTAAAGCTTGTGTGATGATCGATTGAATACATGTGATTTATTGTACCAAAAATGTTATCTTTTCCCAAGAAAATGTTGTTGTGAAAAAATGTCTTATGATTTGTGTTTTCAATAAGCAACAATGTTTATACCCATCAAAAACAGTTGCATATAAGGCTACCCGTTCAACCCATGTTAACCGGACCAGCTAGTGGCTTAGTTATGTGAGTCGAATTTTATAATATTATTAGAGCAAATATGTGAACATTAAACGTAAATAATATTAAATCTCTGTTGTTTAAATTTCCGCATACCAATTTTTTTAAATCGAGTCATTTAAGTAATGTTCATTACGCTGCATCAAACAAAATTGCTTTAGAAAAAATTGTGAATCTCTGAGATCAAAATTTATACACATTTCTTCCAGTGAGGGGCATCAGTTAAAAAAAATATTTTTGCAGAATAAATTCTTACCAGCCTGGATCTGTTCTGCCACCATTCCCTAGACAAACTTCATTGTAAAGTATCTCAGTGAAAAAGTAAATAATTTAAAATCTTCATTTGTAGGGTTCGTATGGTCAATTACAAATTCTATTGACTTTTGTAACTGCAGTATCCTGCATGCAACGAGATTGTGCTTGGCCTGTGATATTTCAAATCCTTTTTGTCATCGTCTGATCTGATGTGGCGTGGCTATCCTCTGTGTGGCGTGGCTATCCTCTGTCCTTCATAATTAACTCTCTGAATTAGGTCCTGATGTTGAGCATGGAGGTGGACTAAACCCAGATGTGGTCCTGATATTGAACATGGAGGTGAAATACACCCAGATGTGGTCCTGATATTGAACATGGAGTCGGACTACACCCAGATGTGGTCCTGATGATAAACATGGAGGTGGACTACACCCAGATGGGGTCCTGATGTTGAACATGGAGGCGGACTACAACCAGATGTGGTCCTGATGTTAAACATGGAAGCAGACTACAATCAGATGTGGTCCTGATGTTGAACATGGAGGCACACTACACCCAGATGTGGTCCTGATGTTGAACATAGAGGCGGAATACACCCAGATGTGGTTCTGCTATTGAACATGGAAGTGGAGTATACCCAGATGGTGTCCTGATATTGAACATGGAGGCGGACCACACCCTGATGTGGTCCTGATAATGAACAAGGAGGCGGACTGCACCCAGATGTGGTCCTGTTATTGAGCATGGAGGCGGACTACACCCAGATGTGGTCTTGATGTTGAACATGGAAGTTGACTACATCCAGATGTTGTTCTGATGTTGAACATTGAAGTTGACTACATCCAGTTGTGATCCTGATGTTGAACATGAGGATAAACAACATCCAGATGTGGTACTGATGTTGAACATCTAGGTGGTCTACCCCCAGATGTGGTCCTGATGTTGAACACGAAGATAAACTACATCCAGACATGGTCCTGGTGTACAACATGGAAGTGGACTACACCCAGATGTGGTTCTGAAATTCCGCTGAACTGTCGTGACCGATTGTCAAACTCCGAGTGTTTTGCTTACTCAATTAAAGTGTTGTAACCTTGAATATTTTCATTATTACGAGTTTAGAATCCATCGTATACAGTATATATTCCCAAATATCAATAGTCGTTGATATCATACTATTACATGAATACATAAATCATCTAGATCCGCATTTACATCCGCATATTACAAAATCATAAACACATCATCCGCATTCGCATCTGCTGATGTATTCAATAATATATCCGAATCGGCAGATGTATTAAATAGAACATGCGTGAAGCACAGATCGGCATCCGCGGGTTCGACTTACCACTGGGAGTCATGATTGTAGTTTCACTGCTGAGTGAATCGATATAATTATTAGTGTTGGTTTAAATGGCTTAAATATAAGCTATCGCAAGGAGAAATGGTTCCGCGAAGTTCATTCTTTTCCCATTTTATGTTTTTCTGTATATGTAAGGTCATCCATCTCTCACTCAGTGGCTAAAAACGATATAATAGTACACATTTTATTCAAATAGAGGTTGTTCACAAATAACCGTTCATGCCACATGCAGAAATATTGTTATTCATAAAAATGTTGTTAACACCGCTGTTCCGGCATGTTTTTCTCAATATTGTCGTTAATAGATGAGCATACATACATGATTGTTTCTTTGGTTATATTCGGTACCCAATGACCCAAAACATGGAATGCTGCTCCTGTGATTGACACTGTCAATGTTCAACCAATCACCTCATCGCCTCGTCTTCTGAAGCGTTCCCTATACGTTTCATTTAAGAAACATTCACCGTTTTACGACAAGCAGGTAAGGAAACAACTGGCAGCTGCCATCGCTGATTGGTATTCAGGCGAGGGCTTTCGCAAAGCTTTCAGTGCCTTAATAAATAGAGACAGTCGACCCATGCTGGTTCTGGCCCCTCTCGATCTAGCCACTTGTGCTGAAAGGAGGAGACTTCCCGCCCCGCAGGCTTCATTTCCATACCACGAATGCTGTAGCGGGCTTATCTATTCAGTGGCGCCCATCGCTATTGTCTAATGCTAACCAAGCTGCAACAGTGGGACGGCAATCTCAGGAATGGAAGCACATTCGGGAATTGTGCAGAGTAAGTTGCAACCCTATGCTATTATTTGAGGAGACAATGCAGCTGAATGATACAAAGGTAAGCCAACGCAAGAAATAAACTATTCAGTTATCAGCGGAACACGGGGAAATTTTTTCAATTTTGTTCATCCTCGGCTGAGATGAGTGGGGTGGAAATTTTTATTTACGAGTAAAATGTTCTGCTTTCGGGCAAACTCCAAACTTGGTTGTTATTCATTACAGTGATAATAAATTTTAGTGTCATTTTATGTCATATGTTTATTTATTTCTCCGTTCGACAACCTTTAACGAACCATCAATATATAGTTCACGTATTTAGATAATAGATGTCAGACTCCAACTGTCCTGCTGAAGTGTACGACAATAATAGCTACACCTTAATTGTCGAATCAATAGTTTTATTCCTCTATTGGGGATACAGAACTGGATGAAGATCCCTCATTGAAATAATGACACTGATATCAAGTGCTATAGAACGATGAATCCTTAATTCACCGACCATGCTAGGGATAAGCAGTCATGGCTTTCAGAGTTTCCTCTATTCAGTTGTTATTTGTTAACTGATGTTCGTTAAATGCTTTTACTGAATGCTGAGGCCGTAATTATGTGTCCATTATCAGGAACAAGTACACATTGTAAACCGTCCTTAACTTATTTGGGACTGTCACTTATGTCAAAAACGTGGCTTTTTTACTTTTCCTCGATGTATTGTTTCCAACACCAATTTTCAAATCATATGAATATTTTCATATATATAATGCAAAACATCTGCACAAAAATTTCCATGTCAATTAATTCGATGTTAGTGTATTTTTCATGATTTCGCCGGGTACCTGTGAATACGAAATAAGTAGCTTAAAATAAATAGGTAATATGAATCCGACAACTACATGCACGAAAATATTCAACCTTTCTTCAATGGCATTTACAAAACACGAACCGTCCGACCCTAAGGTTTACGGAACCGTCCGACCATCAGGTTTACGGAACCTTCCGACCCTTAGGTTTATGGAACCGTCCGACCCTCAGGCTTACGAACCGTCCGACAATCAGATTTATGGAACTGTTCGACCCTCAGGCTTACGTAAATAGGGTCCGTCAGTCAAACACATGTCCGTGGATAAGATTCCCCCCCAGAAAAAAAAATCATGTGTACACTGATAAGGACAGCTTACGATTATGTTTACATGAAACAAACTGTCTGACTATTAAGATCTGAGACACTAAGGGCACTACACGAAATTTAATTGAACATGTAAATAAAAGGTATACAAGATAAGTAATGGAAATCATGTCGATACGGTAATATATTTCGCATTAGGCATTGGCACAAGCACGTCTTTAGTTAATTACGGACGGAGTGATTCGTCTGTGGAAATGCTCAAGTGAACAACAATAGTTTATTTTCCAATGACCCATTTACTTTATCATGTATACTATAATTGATATTTCTCATGCGGCATGCCACAATTATCAATTCACAATCAGAAACAAGATTTGCCAAGGTGAAACATCAAATACATTTTTTCCGTTTGAATCTTTCCAAGTTTTATCAGAAATCATTTCGGACACGGCGATCTGGCCATCTACCATTAAAGGTCCACTAGAGTTAAAAAGTAGCTTTCATCATATCTATTTGGTCAGTTGGTGCTTATGTCTCTTAATCTGTTAGATTAATTTGTAACCGACGTATATATAATAAAATTTTAAATAAAATAATTTTCAGTTATAAATCATAGCTTTCGCGAGTCTTCGTCATAGCAGTGAGAATAAACTCGCTGCCAAGCTCAATTTATTCGGAAATTGTTCGCAAGCTCCAATGAAAATATAGAGAAGGGTGACAGACGCTTCAAGTGAGTGATATCTAATTTAATGCACTAGCTAGATCCGCGTGGACAGCTTGTAGGAGTGAAGTTGTTGCTGTCCTTCTTGTTAGTTAGAAGTGCGGGGACAGCTAGTAGGAGTAATATTGTTGCTGTCCTTCTTGTTAGTTAGAAGTGCGAGGACAGCTAGTAAGAGTTAAGTTGGTGCTGTCCTTCTCGTTGGTTAGAAAGTGCGCGGACACCTAGTATGAGTTAAGTTGTTAGTGTCCTTCTTGTTAGTTAGAAGTGCGAGGATAGCTCGTAAGAGTTAAGTTGTTGCTGTCCTTCTTGCTAGTTATAAGTGCGAGGGCAGCTAGTAAGAGTTAAGTTGGCTCTGTCCCTCATGTTAGTTAGAATTGCGAGGATAACTTGTAGGAGTTAAGTTGTTGCTGTCCTTCTTGCTAGTTGAAAGTGCGAGGACAACTAGTAAGAGTAAAGTTGGTGCTATCCTTCTTGTTAGTTAGAATTGCGAGGACAGCTAGTAAGAGTTAAGTTGTTGCTGTCCTTCTTGTTAGTTAGAAGTGCGAAGACAGCTTGTATGAGTTAAGTTGGTGCTGTCCTTCTTGTTAGTTATAAGTGCGAGGACAGCTAGTAAGAGTTAAGTTGTTGCTGTCCTTCTTCTTAGTTAGAAGTGCGAGGACAACTAGTAAGAGTTAAGTTGTTGCTGTCCTTCTTGTAAGTTATATGTGCGAGGACAGCTAGTAAGAGTTAAGTTGTTGCTGTCCTTCTTGCTAGTTAGAAGTGCTAGGACAGCTAGTAAGAGTTAAGTTGGTGCTGTCCTTCTCGTTAGTTAGAAGAGCGAGGACAGCTAGTATGAGTTAAGTTGTTGCAGTACTTCTTGTTAGTTAGAAGTGCGAGGATAGCTTGTAAGAGTTAAGTTGTTGCTGTCCTTCTTGCTAGTTATAAGTGCGAGGACAGCTAGTATGAGTTAAGTTGGTGCTGTCCTTCTTGTTAGTTAGAATTGCGAGGATAGCTTGTAAGAGTTAAGTTGTTGCTGTCCTTCTTGCTAGTTATAAGTGCGGGGGCAGCTTTAAGAGTTAGGTTGTTGCTGTCTTTCTTGCTAGTTAGAAGTGTGAGGACAGCTAGTAAGAGTTAAGTTGTTGTTGTCTTTCTTGTTAGTTAGAAGTGCGAGGACAGCTTGTAAGAGTAAAGTTGTTGCTGTCCCTCTTGTGAGTTAAAAGTGCGAGGACAGCTAGTAGGAGTTAAGTTGTTGTTGTCCTTCTTGTGAATAAGAAGGGTAAGGACAGCTTTCAAGAGTTAGGTTGTTGCTGCCCTTCTTGTTAGTTATAGGTGCGAGGACAGCTAGTAAGAGTTAAGTTGTTGCTGTCCTTCTCGTTAGTTTGAAATGCGGGGACAGCTAGTTGGAGTTACGTTGTTGCTGTCCTTCTTTTTAGTTAAAAATGCGAGGACAGCAAGTAATAGTTAAGTTTTTGCTGTCCATCTTGTTAGTTAGAAGTCCGAGGACAGCCAGTAAGAGTAAAGTTGGTGCTGTCCTTTTTGTTGGTTAGAAGCGCGAGGACAGCTAGTAATAGTTAAATTTTTTGCTGTCTTTCTTGTTAGTTAGAAGTCCGAGGACAGCTAGTATGAGTAAAGTTGGTGCTGTCCTTCTTGTTAGTTAGAAGCTCGAGGACAGCTAGTAAGAGTTGAGTCATTACTGTCCTTCTTGTTAGTTAGAAGTGCGAGGACAGCTTGTATGAGTTAAGTTGGGACTGTCCATCTTGTTAGCTAGAAGTGCGAGGACAGCTAGTAAGAGTTAAGTTGGTGCTGTCCTTCTTGTTAGTTATAAGTGCGAGGACAGCTAGTAAGAGTTAAGTTGTTGCTCTCCTTCTTGTTAGTTAGAAGTGCGAGGACAACTAGTAAGAGTTAAGTTGGTATTGCCCTTCTTGTTAGTTAGAATTGCGAGGACAGCTAGTAAGAGTTAAGTTATTGCTGTCCTTCTTGTTAGTTAGAAGTCCGAGGACAGCTAGTAAGAGTAGAGTTGGTGCTGTCCTTCTTGTTAGTTAGAAGTGCGAGAACAGCTAGTAAGAGTTAAGTTTTGCTGTCCTTCTTGTTAGTTAGAAATGCTAGGACAGCTAGTAAGAGTTAAGTTGGAGCTGTCCTTCTCGTTAGTTAGAAGAGCGAGGACAGCTAGTATGAGTTAAGTTGTTGCTGTACTTCTTGTTAGTTAGAAGTGCGAGGATAGCTTGTAAGAGTTAAGTTGTTGCTGTCCTTCTTGCTAGTTATAAGTGCGAGGACAGCTAGTATGAGTTAAGTTGGTGCTGTCCTTCTTGTTAGTTAGAATTGCGAGGATAGCTTGTAAGAGTTAAGTTGGTGCTGTCCTTCTTGTTAGTTAGAATTGCGAGGATAGCTTGTAAGAGTTAAGTTGTTGCTGTCCTTCTTGCTAGTTATAAGTGCGGGGACAGCTTTAATAGTTAAGTTGTTGCTGTCTTTCTTGTTAGTTAGAAGTGTGAGGACAGCTAGTAAGAGTTAAGTTGTTGCTGTCTTTCTTGTTAGTTTGAAGTGCGAGGACAGCTTGTAAGAGTTAAGTTGTTGCTGTCCCTCTTGTGAGTTTAAAGTGCGAGGACAGCTAGTAGGAGTTCAGTTGTTGTTGTGCTTCTTGTGAATAAGAAGGGTTAGGACAGCTTTCAAGAGTTAAGTTGTTGCTGCCCTTCTTGTTAGTTATAGGTGCGAGGACAGCTAATAAGGTTTAAGTTGTTGCTGTCCTTCTCGTTGGTTTGAAATGCGGGGACAGCTAGTTGGAGTTAAGTTGTTGCTGTCCTTCTTGTTAGTTAAAAATGCGAGGACAGCAAGTAATAGTTAAGTTTTTGCTGTCCTTCTTGTTAGTTAGAAGTCCGAGGACAGCCGGTAAGAGTAAAGTTGTTGCTGTCCTTCTTGTTAGTTAGAAGCGCGAGGACAGCTAGTAATAGTTAAGTTGTTGCTGTCTTTCTTGTTAGTTAGAAGTCCGAGGACAGCTAGTATGAGTAAAGCTGATGCTGTCCTTCTTGTTAGTTAGAAGCGCGAGGACAGCTTGTAAGAGTTAAGTTATTACTGTCCTTCTTGTTAGTTAGAAGTGCGAGGAGAGCTAGTATGAGTTAAGTTGGAACTGTACATCTTGTTAGCTAGAAGTGCGAGGACAGCTAGTAAGAGTTAAGTTGGTGCTGTCCTTCTTGTTAGTTATAAGTGCGAGGACAGCTAGTAAGAGTTAAGTTGTTGCTCTCCTTCTTGTTAGGTAGAAGTGCGAGGACAACTATTAAGAGTTAAGTTGGTATTGTCCTTCATGTTAGTTAGAATTGCGAGGACAGCTAGTAAGAGTTAAGTTGTTGCTGTCCTTCTTGTTAGTTAGATGTCCGAGGACAGCTAGTAAGAGTAGAAATGGTGCTGTCCTTCTTGTTAGTTAGAAGTGCGAGAACAGCTAGTAAGAGTTAAGTTATTGCTGTCCTTCTTGTTAGTTAGAAGTGCGAAGACAGCTTGTATGAGTTAAGTTGGTGCTGTCCTTCTTGTTAGTTATAAGTGCGAGGACAGCTAGTAAGAGTTAAGTTGTTGCTGTCCTTCTTGTTAGTTAGAAGTGCGAGGACAACTAGTAAGAGTTAAGTTGTTGCTGTCCTTCTTGTTAGTTAGAAGTGAGAGGACAACTAGTAGGAGTCAAGTTGGTGCTGTCCTTCTTGTTAGTTAGAATTGCGAGGACAGCTAGTAAGAATTAAGTTGTTGCTGTTCTTCTTGTTAGTTAGAAGTGCCGGAACAGCTAGTACGAGTTAAATTGGTGCAGTCTCTCTTGTTAGTTAGAAGTGCGAGGACAGCTAGTAAGA
>SDVV010045754.1:0-10039 GCA_016164225.1 Gammarus roeselii
GCTGGGTATGTCATGTGGCAGAGGAATGTGCCTTCATAACATATTATTACCATGGTGTCTCGTAGACCTGCATAGATTCACTGGCCTAGATTACTTGTCTCACCTTTTCATCAGTAGAGCTACAATTGTCTATGGTACGCCTTGTATGTTATATATTCCACTTTTTGAACCTCTTGTTGTATTTTTAATGAAGGAATCTGTAACACGCTATCACACCAGCATCGATGCGTCCCGCCAATGGGAGAGTCTGTAAACAAAGCGAGCTGCGCTTGTTGCCAGTTTTGTCAGAATATTTCTCTGAATCATATTGTTGCGCTGCAACTATAATTGTAAGCTGTTTGTGCTAGCTGAACAAAGTGTTGTTTACTACCTACAGAGATATGCAACAATATCAAAATATGTGATTGCCTAATCGTAATAGGCCTGTGATGCACCTATAATGCGTTTAGTGTTATTAAAAATAATGTAGGGTCGATCAAGGACCTCTACAGAATACTTTCCACTCAGATCTTCTGCTACCCCTAGAAACCGTGGGAATCCTTGGTGGAATGCTTCCTGTGAGCATGCAATTAACAATCGTCGCAAAGTCATTCACCTCTTTAGTCGTCTCCCAACCCCAGCAAACAAAACTGCTCGTAATAAGTACATAGCAATAGCAGTTAATACACTTTTGTCCAAAAAGACGACCTCTTGGAATGATTTTCTAGCTCGCATCACCCACCGCACCCCATTTGCCCAGATACGGAAGATGTTTCGATCGATCTCGGGGCGTGCCCTCTCTCTTCTGGTACTTCTCTTTCATCCACTAAAGCGGCAAATGCCCTAACATCACACTTTTCTCTTTTTTTTCTCTCACAGGCACCTCTTTGCAGAGCTTGACTCATCATTCCTCATTGGAAAACTTGCTTCAGATGCAGATGACACACTCAATAATCGTTTCTTTCTCTCTGAGCTACGCGTTGTTCTTCCCAACCTTCCATCCCACTCTTCTCCTGGTTCTGACCTCTTTCATAACCAGTTTTTTTCTCTCCTCTCTTAGACTCATCACCACCCACTTTGAACATTTTAAACATTTCTTCCCGTACTGCCGACATCCCCCCAACCTGGAGATCCTCCTTGATTGTCCCACTTCCTAAGCCTGGCAAAGACCCCACCACCGTATTTGCCTACAGGCCCATATCTCTTCTCTCTTGTTTTGGGTAGCTCATGGAGAGGCTAGTTATGGCTCGCCCTATATGGTATCTGGAGAGAAAAAATACTTTACTGCCTCATTGGTTTGGTTTTTGCTCTCAACGTGGTCCCATGGATGCCTTCATACACTTAGAACACAATATTCAATTGGCTCTTTGAACTCAACAAATAGTTCTTGAAGTCTTTTTTTCATTTTTCTGGTGCATTTGATCGTGCTTCCCACCAGGCAATCCTGTTCAAGCTGGCGTCCCATGGGGTGTCTGGCCGTCTCCTTTGGTGTGTCTCCATTTCCTGGAGTGATAGTCGTAGTTGTGGTGGGAGGGCTTTGAGCGTCAACCGGACTTTGGTTTTGTCATCGGTGATAGCATGTGCTGTGAAGTCGGCTTCTAGTAAATAGAACCAGAAAGTTGAGGCATTAGGCATGTAAGGTGTGATAATAGAATCCTTGCTTGCAGTTATGCTGTTGGAAGTTGATGAGTTTCCTGCAATGAGGTTGCTGTCAGGGTTCCCGTCCTCTGCCATGTTGGATGTGTGTGCTTGGTTGGCAAGAATTTGTTTTTAAGTTGTAATCATATTGACCGACTGGTAGGAATTATTTTCTAATTGCATTGTCTGTTGTCAAGGTGGAATGGGTACCTAGGTGTGGAATGCAAAATGTTTTTGTTGAGATACTGAAATGAAAATGAAATTCCTATGTATGCTGTGCGATTGCACTACCTCAAAGTTCACTGAGCATCAACACTGAGGTGGAGGTTACACCATTTGTAGGTGAACACGTGCTTTTAACACCAAGATTATCGCAAAGATTGGAAAGTGATGAAGGTATCCTATGTGCTTTGGTGTGTGTTGTGAATACACCAGCAGGTCATGTGCAGTGGCTCTGAATCTGCTGACACCAGGTTGGCACAAGAATGTTATCAAAATCACAGAATTGTGATGTGAAATGTTTTGCCTGTATGCCAGTTTGTTTCATATACAAAGATTATGTTGAAATTTACAATACAAATTTGGTAAGTTGCAAAGTTAAAAATTAAAATCAACACTTTACTCTGCAGTAATCGATGTCAATGCCAAAATTTTAAATATATGACTTCGTTTTAACTACCTCAAGTTGATATGCTATTTCCCTCCTGCAGCTTCACTACCCACCCCTAGTCTGCCTGTCTGTCAACCCTGATTTGATATAGGTGGAGGTAACCAGTTTGGTATGTTTGGTTGGTTAATGAGGTACCAGGTGGCAAAACCAAACTGTTAAAGTTAAAGGTAAAGTGAGCTTCTGTGAGCGGTAATAATTCAAGTGCACATGGTGCTTTCAATTTCCAGGCACCGATTTATGACTCCATATAAATTGATTACAAATTATTGACTAATATGAAATCAGTCTTTTCAACAATCAGGAGGGAAACTAATATCCCGTGATGACAACACGAGCACCGTCACGGCAATCACCCTCAAGAAGACTCGTCTCCTAACCATAACCGACAGTAAAAGCAAGTTCACCTTCTTAATAGACACAGGTGCTGCTGTCTCTGTCATTCCACCACAAGCAACTGACCTCAGAAATTAGAAAGTTGGTAATCTTCGGGCTGCCAATGGTTCCCACATACCCACCTATGGTGATCGGCTGATGACCCTCCACATTGGCCTGCAAAAGGACATAACTTGGCCATTCATCATAGCCCAGATTGATCGACCAATTATTGGTGCTGATTTGCTCGGAAACCTCTACAGGCTACTCCTCTGCCTCTCCCTCACTCCTTGCTCGACTGGATGTGGTTCACTCCACTGCTGCTCTTCTTATCACATGTACGTGGCGCTCCACTCCAAGGGCCTCTCTGCTGTGAAGCTGGACTTTTACCCTCTGATCTCTACCGTAGGAAGGCTGCGGCCGGTTTCTGCTACAGCTTTTTTCTACCTGCTGATCATCCTTTCTATGCTCTTCTACGGCCCAATCGTTTCCTCACCTCAATCGGCTTCTCGTGTCGGCATCACAGATCGCCTCTTCTATACAGAGCATATCAACTGTTCCACTTTCATAGCTTCACTCTTCCTCCTTCTTCCCCTCAGGATATTTTTTTTGTTCTCCCACCGTGGTTTCCGTTCGATTCCACAATCCACACCTCCTTCCCCACTGCTACCATAGGTGCAGTGGAGGGTAGTGCCCGGCTTTGTTTACAGATCTCTGTTCTACTTCCTACCCTGACTACCTCTCTATCTACAGTGATGGCTCAATGACAGGAGAAAATGCAGCCTGGGTCGGGGGTGTGGGGGGGGGGGAAGTGGGTTGTTTCTCAGTTAAATTTAAAGCTCCCTCTCCGTCTCCTCTCAGGTCACACAATACTTGCTGCTGAACTCTTTGGGATACCGCAAGTATTGATCGTTCTCTCCTCACACCAGGCTACCACCCCTACTGTCATTTCCACGGACAGCTTATCTTCATTCCTTCTCATGTCATCCATGAGATTTTTTCTAATCGCTCCCTCGTTCTTGCAATTCATTGATACCTATTGTTATTTTCCCTCCATATTATACACCTTCAATGGATTCCAGCCCATTGTGCTATCCCTGGCCATGAAGATACAGATACAGTGGCAAAGGAAGAAGCAACCTCTTCTCTCCCTATTCATGAGCTACCCTTCTCCTTAGCTGAGCATCGCTCAAAATTTTCAGCTCCAGTGTGGTCTTATTGGCAGGTAAAGTGGACTGTTATTCGAGGCCAGCACTCTCTAGGTATCCTCAAACCCCTTGTGCGTTCTTGGGCCTTGCAGGGGACGCAGTGACAATTTTTTGAGTCATGTTTTGCTAGATTCAGACTGAGTACTGCTCTTTTAAATGAATTACTTCGCAAAATCCATCAGATCGACTCACCAGACTACCCTAACTGTCATTCAGATGAAATGGTATATCACTTATTTTTTGTCTGCCCCCACTACCTAGCTGCCCGGCGCCATCTACATGTCAGTCTACGTGCTCAGGGGCACTTAGCACCCAATCTCTCGTTACTTCTCAGTGGTCAACCCGGTGATTCTACTGCGACTCTTCTCATCTTCAGGGTTGTGGAGGCGTACAGTGGCTCCACGCACTGCTTCGACCGACTGTGAGGTCGCGCACTCCACCATAGCTGGTCTCGAGGTAAATTGACTCCGGTCAAAAGGCCACGTGAAGAAAAGAAGTTACAAGTTTGATAGACAAGCGCTTGTTTAGTTTCCCCAATATATAGCAAAAAATGACCCTAAATTCAATATTAGACTCGTATAATGCTGCATTACACGGTATCAATGGGTTCCAAGCATTATTATTAATTGATAGTTCAATGATAGTTGATTTACAAGTTTTTGCGAATAGCTTGTATGCATGTGATGTTGACAAAAACAACACAACAGGTTTGTTTACATTGATCAGCTATTCTCGCGAGAAGTTCCAATGCACACACTCCTCGTGTGCAGAGACGGCAAGGCCGAAGGGCTGAAGGCGTTGGTTCAAAGTACTCAAGACCTTTAAGAGCCTTACGGGGGTGCATTCATTAACTTTTTGTTGAAGTTCCGGTGGAACACAGAAGCAACTACTACTACTCAAGACTTTGAACATCTTGTTCACACCCAGATTGCACAATTGGGCACGGGGTTGAGAACATTACGTGCGTTTTCATCGCCGAATATTAAGAACTGAACCAGCCGTGCGCCTCAAAAGCTGAGATCGGCATATCTAGACCTTTGCGTGCGCTCGCAACAGTATGTTTGCCGAGTTACGTGCGCCACTGTCAGAGACACTGACAAATATATACAGAACAAATCTAGAGGTGCGAGGCTGCGAGTGTAAGCGTCTTTCACTAACTAAGCGTCATACAAAACAGAATGTAACATTTAGATGATACACTTTCTTATGATAGTTATAAATTATAATGATCAATACCTGTCAGTTCTTATTAAAAATTGACATTACTAACAATGCTTAATTTTGTACTTCCACCCTGCTGTCTTCTCCATGATTGTTGCAGCAAACTTGTTTACATAACGTGTATGAGGTCGATGTTCGTTTCCATCTATATTCAAGATGCAGTAATGCTAAATTGTCGTTCGAATCATGCAGGGCGTAATTTAATATTACAGTTTAGCTATTGTTGCATTCATACCAAACGCTGATGTTCTTTGACCTGACTGATATTGCCCGTTGTATTGTGAATCGTCAATTTTTTATTCTCCCCCCAAAAAAATGCGATATTGGGTTTTGTTCGTTTCTCTCAGTAACCGATGACGATCCGGACTGTTTGATCACAGAGATTAGTAGTTCTTCAATGATGGTTATGCGCAGTGGTTAGGAATCTCGGTGTCAGTTTGAATTAATATGCTATGGAGGAAAATGCGTGCATGAAATTTTAGCACAGCAAATATTTTTGAAAAATTGTTTACGTGAGATGTACTGTCTCCGCGTGCGATATTTTGAAAAGTGTTTTCACGTGCGCTTCATCTCAAGATTTCACGCTCGCTTCACATATTTCTTATCAATGTTTGCGTGCGCTGCCTGCCAAATTGTGCAATCTGGGTTCACACCTCGTCAGACTGTCCTGAAAGCGCTCGTCTGTCAAAAGCCGTTCCAGACCAATCTTGGAATCGGAATGTTGTCCTCAAGTTGATCTGTTGAACATGGAAAGAGTGGAAATTGTTGTGACTCATGTGGTTTTAACCTGAGCCTTGTGGATTTCAACGTTGGACATTTTGCCAAAGATGGACGTCACAAACAAAATTCATGACTGGAATAAGTACATCAATCGTCCAGTGTAAATAGTGGCAACAAAGAAGGACTATGCTATGTAAATACAGACCTGTTGTTGAAGCAAGACCTGAATTATTCCAGGGTGATGAAGGGCATCTTAGTGCGAGCGGAAAAAATGGAGTTGGACATCCTACAACACTACATCCAATGTGTTATGGCATTGAGTTTGTAATGGAGTAGGATGGAAAGATGGTTAACTTGAAATGTTGACTATACTCTGGCTAGAGAAGAGACTGTCTTGAGCTACTTTAATAGTTTATGGCATCTCCCTGTCCGTTTGAATGGTGTTTTGTGAGTTCTCCTCCCGCTCTTGCATGGATGAGCGGCTATGTGAGTTACAGTGTATCTGTGCGCATTTTTGGTCAGTGAGCAGTGCAGTGTTTGTTGTCATTTGCTGTTTGATCATATGGAAGCCCCCGATTGTGCTCAAATTCTCATTTATAAACTTGTGCCGGCAGGCTGTGTATAGGGTACATAGCTGTTCTCAATATTCTGATGTGCATGGCTGTGCTGGCCTCCCCATCTTGCTTCTCACTGGTCTGTGGGGGCAAGGGGGGCTGCAAGGTGAGAGACATACAGAATAGGTGGTAAGCACAAGTGAGGATGGAGATGTCAAACAGTTCTGATGGTGTGGGATGAATTTTAGCTTGAGCTAACAAATGCAGGGTGTGCAAGCGGTGAATAAGACAAAGTGTGTCTACTACCACTGTGAAAAAGGTAAGAGCTAAGGCAATTGGTGTATGTCTAACTTGGTCTTCAGTCAGGGCTTGTGGCTGTGATGTTACCTGGATCCTCCAGTCCCCAGTCACAGCCTAGAGATAAGACCAAAACACAGCCTTTGATTGCCAAAATCAGCAGAATGTAGTTGCCAAATAACAAGTTCATTTAACAAAAATTGGATCAGAAGTTAACTTCTTGATAGAAAATAGCTATTTTGCTAACTATAGGAGTAGCTACTGCATGGATCATTCCTTTTGCTTTGGTGCATCTTTATCTATAATAATGACATTGTAAACCCTAGGGGGCCTAGCAATAGCCTACAGCTACAGGTTATCTTCTGTAGTTTTTTTTATGATATTACTTTATTCAACTGATATAAATCATAATGATGCTATTATGTATATGAATGATCAAATTGTGCACTTTTCAAGTTGATCCACTTCAAATAGGTTCATACTAAATGTGGTAAGATTCAGCTAAAGATGTTTTCAAGAAAGAATATTACCCATTCCTGTCAAACTGGTTGAATTGAAAGTCAACCAGCTGCATAAGTAGCTAAAACATAGTTTTTCAGTGTAAAAGTACCTGAGACAACTGAAAGTTAGTCTCATTTGTGGCTGAAATTTTTTCAAATTATATTACATCCTTTTCAAATTTGAATGCCTGACAATTTCTTTAAAAAGTTTTCTGTACTACAACTGCATCCCTGTCTGATTTACTGTATATACAAGTATATATTCTTCTACCTGCAAAATAAATGCATGTTGCTTAGAACATTTTAAATACAAGCAGAAGTGAGCACCTTCTGCGGCTGCCTCTTTTTTTTGGTAATAGAATATTCTCCACTGTTGCATCATTATTTTTTCTGTTTCAGTATTTGATTACTAGTCTGAGTCAATTGATTTATATTGATTAGAAATAACCCTATATATAATCTTTGTAAAAATACTGACTCCACGAGTTCGCACTAGGCGTCATTTGCTGAAGTTGGTGGTTCCTTCTTGCTCTTCTGATGCCTATCATGCCTGCAGTAGGTCCTCTGATGCCCATCATGCCTGCAGTAGGTCCTTCAGTTCAGTGTGAGATGTGTTGGTGTGTGGAATGGCTTGCCTGCAGAGGTTGTGCAGGCAAGCTTATATCCCTTGATATAAGCAAGCTCTTGCTGAACTGATGTATGCTGAATTTTTAGATTTTGACTAAGCAGAATAAGTTAAATATGAATATGGTAATGTATGTATATCCTGGATGTATATATTTTTATCTCTATGTTGTCACTAACAACATTTTTGTATGATCAGTTGCCTGAAGCACAGATTTCTAATTTTTTTGGTATCATTACTTTGCCCTGCTTCTGTGGTTCTGGAGTGCTGTGAGATTTGTGCCTCCCGTCTTCCCTGTGGTGTTAGGTGGTCCTGAGGTCATCAAGGTGAATAGAAAATATGAATAACCGGGAGTTTTCAAGACAGATCCAAGCATTTTTAAAATACAGCTTTGCCAAAACTTGGAATTCAATTGCTATAGATATAAGAACAAGTAACAGCGTAGGTTGCTGCCTTCAAACATGAACAAAAATTATTTCTGTTTGGATTTTTTCCTGCCAAAGTTCTTGACTAGTAATTCACTTCTGCTATGCTAATTTCCAGGTAATACACATAAAGTTCCAATTGCCTTTCTCATGTAGGAACCTGTGTTCAATTATTAGGCCCAACTTTTTGACTCATTAAAATGTTTGTTCTTCTCCATATGTAGCATGTAATAAATAGTTAGTTTCACAATTTGTGATTTCATGTGCCAAACATTGTGTGAGTAATGTAATGTGCAACCTCGTTGGAAATTTTCTACTCCTTTTTTTCTTATTAAATGTCTTTCCCTACCAAAGAGCCGAGCTTGCAATGACTCGTGTCTTAGCTCCTCTGAAGGGGACTCCTAATCCAAGTTATCAAACGTCACTTGAAACTAAGTTGTCGTGGTTGACTAAATGTTGATTGATCTAACTCATTTTGCTTATTTTTCTCTAAATCAGTAGTCCAAATGTACATTTTAATGCAAACAAGACATGTGCCAATCACTAATGCTCATGACAGTCTGTTTGGGGAACAAGTGATGAAATTGGTGCTGGCATACAAGGTGTGACTGGATTGAATGAGTGATGAAAGGGGGCCAAAGAAGGTGGACAAGTGGGACAGTAATAGGCAGAACAAGTGGAAATGGACTGTAAGTGGAGAGCCAGATAGTGTGGGTAATAATGTATAACCCTGCAAGGAGTAGGAGCACATAATAGGTATGGAGAATGGTAAAGGGCTGCAGAATGGAGTGTGAAGAAATGGAAAAAAAAATTAGGTTACACCCAAGTGTGCGAACAGGAATGCCGTCAAGACTTGATTGTCCTCAGAAGTTTCCAGATTGGCAGTGCTGAGGGTGTGACTGGCAGTGCTGAGGGTGTGGAGGAGAAATTTGCCAAAGTTTGCTTGGCCCTGGACATCGGAGAAGTTGAGCTCAGTGGACTTGTGAGGATCTGCAAAACCAGCTTGTTTAGAGCTAAAGTTCTGGATTGTGATCAAAGGAGGATGCTGCTAGGTGGTGCCAAAAATTTAAGATTCTTGGATGAGTTCAAGTCTGTTTTCATACAGAGGGACTCAACCTTCAGACAGGAACAGGAGATTATTGCAAGAAGGGCTGCTGTTGGCGGTGGGGAAACAGCTGCAAACCAGGGTGCAGCTGGGCGTGAAGGTGGTGGCGTTGCTGGTGGTTGTGCTGGGAACCTTGGTGTTTGTGCTGACGACTGCAATAATGGTTCTGGTGTCCGCGGAGGCGGTTCTGGTGTCCGCGGAGGCGGTTCTGGTGTCCGCGGGAGTGGTTCTGGTGGGGATCAGTGGTTCTGGTGGTCGTGGTGGCGGTTTTGATGGCCGCGGGGGCGGTTTAGATGGCCGCGGTGGTGGTTTAAATGGCCGCGAGGGTGGTTAAGATGGTCGCGGTGGCGGTTTAGATGCCCGCGGTGGCGGTTTAGATGCCCGCGGTGGCGGTTTAGATGGCCGCGGTGGCGGCTCTGATGGCCGCGGTGGCGGCTCTGGTGGCCGCGATGTCGGCTCTGGTGCCCGCGATGGCGGCTCTGGTGGCCGCGATAGCGGCTCTGGTGGCCTCGATGGCGGCTCTGGTGGCCTCGATGGCGGCTCTGATGGCCTCGATGGCGGCTCTGGTGGCCGCGATGGCGGCTCTGGTGGCCGCGATAGCGGCTCTGGTGGCCTCGATGGCGGCTCTGGTGGCCTCGATGGCGGCTCTGGTAGCCTCGATGGCGGCTCTGGTGGCCTCGATGGCGGCTCTGGTGGCCTCGATGGCGGCTCTGGTGGCCTCGATG
>SDVV010045755.1:0-10038 GCA_016164225.1 Gammarus roeselii
TTTATGTCATGCATGCGGATGGTTCATGTGATAGCCAATAGTGCGCACTAATTCCAGTTCCTATACCTGTGTTGACATTGCTGTTCTCAGCAGCATACTGGCGCGCATGGCTGTGCTGGCCTCCCCCGGCTCTGCTGCTCCCCACTCGATGTGGACCTGCTGGAGGGGGCTGCAAAGGTAAGAGATCAAAGGTAAGAGACCTATAATATAACGGTAAATTACAAGCTCATCATGACTCACAAACTAAATAATCTATTGGCACATGAAACAGATCCTGTGACAGCACTGGTAATAGAATGACTTACAGGAAACAAAATTGATAACATCTATGTAGATCAAATTATTAAGAATACTGAGAAATCACAATTCACATTGAAGACCAATCTTATAAAGGATTGAACTTTGAAGTGACTTTAAATGATTCAACAATGCATTTGAGCGATGCATGGTGTGGTGGTTAGGGAGTGAAACACTATTGAGCAAGAATGCATATAGAAGATATTTGTCAGTTAATTTACGCCAAATTAAAAACGGAAAATATAACTGATGAATGTGTTGAGCATTTCCAAAAATTATGCAAGTGTGTAGCTATACTGAAATTCACAATATGTTAATTTGCCTAAATTAGTTATTCCTGCTCAAAATAATTGAATTGGCAATACCATCTTCTAAAAGTAAGCGGTATTGTAGAGAAATTTATGCAGGAAAGTCCTACATAACTTTGGTGGAATTATTAACATAAAATAGATTATCCATGATTGCAATAGAATTTATATCCCCATATTAGTATTGCCAACAATGAATACATACATATATAGTGTGAGTCTAACCCAGTTCACACACAGCCTATGAATGTTGGAATTTGAAATTAGGGTGTATATCAAACAATCGTAATAATTTAATTACAAAACTACCAATGCAGAGCTACATAATTTTTTCTTCAATATAAACTGTAAAATTCTTGTTCCCTGTTGTTGAGTGCACTTAAACTTATAGAATTTTTTTTGAATTGTTTGAAAAATTACTGTAAAATGCTGTTATTTGACACCAATATAGCTATTTCAAAGTATTAGCCATTTTTCACCAATTCCGATACCATCAAAAATGGCCAATACCCACCAATATCGATACTTCGGCACATCACTAGACAGTGTTGGCCCAGATCATTAGTCAATATTAAGAAAAGCAGTGGGCCATGTAAAGTGCCTTGTGGGACTCCACTCAGGACTTCCACTGGTGCAAAAGTTTCTCCATTCACTACCACACTTAGAGTTCTGCCTTTTAGAAAGATTTTCATCCATTTGTAAACATCACCTTGGATCCTGGCATTATATAGTTTTGATAACAGTATATTGTGATCTACTTTGTCAAAGGCCTTAACAAAGGCAAGATAAACCACATCCACATTTGATCCATCACACAATGCATTTATTGTTTTGTCATAGTGCTTCAGCAGTTGTGTCAACATGCTCCTCTTACTTCTGAAACCATGTTGCTTGGACTTGTAGCATTAATTGTTTTCAAGAAAATTCACTAATTGTCCTTTCATTACTTTTTCAAATTTCATGACATGTGATGTCAAAGAAATTGGTCTGTAATTTGATGGGCTCATGAGGCTACCTCCTTTTGCTAGAGGGAAGATGACTTCTGCCACAACATTTGTAGTGGTCTTGACAGTACCTGTTTGCTTTGTCCGGATGCACCATTGCTATCTATATCATCAATAGCTTTTGTAATTTCAGAGATGTCAATGTTAAGATCAGTCAATGAAAATTTGTAGGCAATTTCAGGATTTGTCTGAGTGGCATTGGGATACTAGATACCCACCTGTAATTTTTACTCAACAACTTGCTCATTGCTTGGTTTTTATTGACCAGTTGACTGGATTCATCAATCAAGGGACCAATTTTAGTTTTGGAGGTTGAAAATTTTGCTGCATAAGCAAAGAAAATCATATAATTGTTTGTAAGTTCTTCAATAGCTTTGTTTTCATTTTCTCATCTTTCTTGATCATGTGAATCTTTCATCCACTTTTCAATCAAGATGATAGCTTCTTATTTCATAAGTCTAAAACAGTTGACTTCTTTGCCAAGTTTATTCTGTTTATTTGCTTGCTTTTTTATGCACAATTTACTTTCTGAATAATACTCTCTTCTTTTGGGTATTTTTATTTTTATTGGCATATGTTGTAAACACCTGTGCAACAGCATATCATGAGTTATTTTTTGCTTCCTCCACACTGTTTGCCTGATCAATGAGTTGTTTCCAATCAATATTAGACAGTGATTTGTGTATATTTAAGCAATTTATAATTGCACTATAGGAGTTCATTTGCCAAAAAGTCATGTTCCTGGAGAAACTGGTATTTTCTGGGTTCCTTCTCAATATGCCAGCATCTAGACTTATTTCAACAACCCATTATGATCTGATATTGTAGTTTTAGTTATTTTAATGCTTTTTAAATACTCAAATAAGTTTTTGGGTCTAGGCCTAAGTGTTAATTTATGTTTAACACCCACCAGCAATCTTCTTCAATCATATTTTCATATCAAGATAACAATACCTTACCTAGCATGCCTTGTATTCATATTAATGTAATTAGTTTGCTATAGAATTGAATAGTAAATTCTTTTACCTTTTTATCGTATTATTGAAAAGATTGTTATTTCCTAATATTTGCAAATTTACTTATACTTTAGGGTCATGATTAGTTCAGGATGTGTAGAAATTACTTCCTGTACAGTTAGTTTGCAATTATTGAAAAAAAAAATTGTTTCTTGCAATGCAACCGGTAACACATCCCTTTGACAGTCAAGTATGGCTGCAACATAAGACGAGCATCAAAAACACCTGTCAGACAAGATGTTTCACATAAAATTTTATCCCAAGCAACTGATATACTAATATTGGCATGCTCTTTCTATTGGTACTGTCAAATTTTCAATAAGTTTCAATTATTGATATATGTATGGGGTGCGAGGAATTACCGCATTTGGTGCCGGAATCACCCCCAATTAGGGACCATACCTCGTTGCAATGATAGAAGGTTGAAACTTATGGTGCTTCATGGTCATAATAGTAGCCATACACACCGTATATAAGAAGTTTCTCGGGCGCATACTTTTTGAGTTATTTCAAATTATGCGGAAGATGTGGGAAGTCACCCTAACCTGGTTGATGCTAATAGGAATATGGTCTGAAATATATTACATTGACTAGATGTTACATTTGATTATATCACAGGGATATCAGTGCAAATTCTAGTATGGGTTGAGGGTAAGATACTGCTATGCAACATTTGATTTTATCATGTCAAGTGGCTTTTGAGGAAATGATTGCATCATAATTATGTGATGAATGGTAATATAATTTGCGTTTGTTCATCTATGGTTTATTAAATGATGAATTTGCTTCTGAAATAGCTTTTGTTCCTCTGCTGATAACTTACAGATCTGTTTATGCCTTGTAGCAATGACCGGGGTTACTCCCCGCAGTAGGAAACGCGGGGTGACTGCTTGCACCCCCCTTTTGGGCACCAAGACGTTGGAAATGTCACCGTTTGACTATGGGGCTCAAAAGAGCAGGTCTTTGTTAGTAAGTATCAGCTACTTATAGAAATTCGATACGTGCACAGAATTTAAGAAAAATCGCCTAAGTGAAGGTGTGGTTTTCAGGTCCCCGAAAATTTTGGTTTGGAAAAATTGACGATCCGCAAACTTCAATGCTGTGGCTAGAGTTTCCATTGGATTAGGGCCAAATTTGGTGGTGATACTCGGAATATGGTGTTGTTTGTTGCGTAAGAAGGATTTTGGGAAAAATTGTAACCTTTTGTAGATATATACAAATATACAACTGCGGGGAGTCACCCCAGGTCAAATAAAAAGAATCGGGGGTAACTCCCTGCACCTATTTAGTTATCAAATATTTTTGTTTTTTTTTCAATGAAAAATAATCAAATGCAATTCTACACACATATGATATTTGGAAGTGAATGACCCACAATAATGACGCCACAGCTAATTTCAATATGCGTAACTAATTTTTCAATGACCCGATTTTTTTAACACATGGTGACATGTCTAGGCCTAAGTGTTAACTTATGTTTAATGCTCAGGAACAAAAATTTTCATCACATTTTCATGTTGAGACAACAATCCCTTACCTAGCATGACTTTTATTCATGTTAATGCAATAACTTTGCTATAGAATTGACACAATACATTTTTAAAATGTTTTATCGTAATATTGAAAAGATCGTTTTTTCATAATATTTGCTCATTTACTGATACTTTAGGGTCATAATTAGTTCAGGATGTAAAGAAATGACTTCCAGTAAAGTTAGATTGCAATTATTGAAAAAAAACTTTGTTTCCCGCTGCGTAATTAGGAAAAAATCCTTCAACAGTCGGGTATGACGGCAGCAAATGACGAGCATCAGAAACACCTGTCACAGACGTAATATTCAATGTAAAATTTTATTTTAAGCAACTGATATATACTGATATAGGCACGCTCTATATATTGGTACTCTCGAACTTTCAATTTGCGTTTCAATTATTGATATATGGGGGGTGCGGGGAGTCACCCCATTTGGTGCGGGGAGTCACCCCAAATTAGGGGTCGTAGCTCGCCGCACGTTTTTTTGTCAATAATTTTTTTTTGGGTAACGATAGAATGTTGAAACTTATGGTGCTCCATGGTCATAATAGTAGCTATACACACCATAAATACGAAGTTTCTCGTCCGCGTACTTTAGGAGTTATTTTAAAGTATGCGCAAAATGCGGGGAGTCACACCGGTCGCCGCAACTAACATCTACTGACACTGTTACAACGTTCAACTGACAAGAGGAAGCAAAGTTTTACTGAACATTTCACTGACAAGAGGAAGCACAGTTTTACTGAACATTTCACTGACAAGAGGAAGAAACATTTTAATGACAAGAGGAAGAAACGTTTCACGGACAAGAGGAAGTGGAGTGGAGCGAGGGAGACCTAAAGGGGGGCAGGACTGATATAAAGTTCTGTGTATATGCCCTGTGTTAAGCACCCACTTCTGCTTCTATTTTATAATTTTTTGTGTGTGCTGAAACTTCTTTTATATTGTGCTAAAATTTTTTAATGTGTAGTTTTATGGAAAATGGATGAAATTTGAAAACATATACATAACTAGCCATTTGCTTTGCTGAGTGAAATGCTTGGAGCAGGATGTGCAGTGGCTGGGGGGAGGAGAGTGTTTTCTTGAAGGGAGATTTGTTGAGGTGTCGTGATAGAAAAGATGGAAAGATGTACAATGTTAAGGTGGTCGATCTCCATGAAGGAAAAGTTTGATTCCACTACGTGGGATGTGGGAAGAGACGTGAGTAGTGGGTGGAGCTCGATTCTGGTCGCCTTGAGGAGACCGATGGCGGAAGTGTGGGCTCTGGAGGTGGTTCGGCGGCGCCAAAACCATGTGGGGATGGTGATACTTCCCGCACAAGCTCAGTGGAGTTGGTGATTCAGGCACTGGAGGAGTTCAGCAAGGGAGAAATTTCGGCCTTGGAGGTGCAGAGCAGGGCAAATCTGGAGAGGGGCCACTCCTGGATGTGGTGCGGCTTTTTTGCTGCAGTCTACCCCTGGAGGTGCTGGTGCATCTGAGCGACGATGCTTGCCGTCGTCTGTCTGCACCTGCTGTGGATTTGCTGTCCTCGCCTTTGCGGTCGGCTGCGGTGCCTGGTGGCTCTGCTGACGTGAGTGTGCCGGGTTGTGGGATGCGGAGTGCCGGTCTTGAGGGCAGCTGGGCAGCTGGGCTGCTGTAGCCGGTGCTGGTTTGGCGTGTGGCTTTTGCTTTTGCTAAGCCTGTTTTTTGTGTCGTTTGTTGGAGGAGTTTTTACTCAGAGACCGTGTGTTTGGGTATTGAGGGGAGATTGATTGAAGCTGTTTTGTCAGTTTTGTTGGGTGCTGTAAGGTATATCTGTTGTCACTGTCGGGGCTGCGGAGATAACTCTGAGACACTCGACCATCTTTAGGAGTCATTTTTTCAATTGCTGGTGGCAGTCTGAGCATTGGTGGGGCAGGTTAGAGGTGTGATGACAGGTGTGAGTAGTGGATGCAGTTGTGAGTCGGCTAAGGAAAGTAAACAGACTGGTCGTTTGGGAGGGCGTGGCCTTGTTGGTTTCTCTGTAGTTAAGCTGTTTAAGAGGGATGTCTTTGAAGAGGTGAGGGAGCTGAATGAGAGGGAGAAAAGAAAGTGCTCAGTTATGCTGAGAGGTTTTGGTTGAGACTGTTGAGCTGGTAGAAGCAAAATTTAATGAAGAGTGCTGTGTCTTGAGTGTAGATGTTGTTCTGACTGACTTGGTCAAGATCGGCACTACAGGTCTGTTCAGAGCGAAGGTGACCAATGATGATTCCAGGCACAACTTACCCTAGCAGGCACATAGGCTGAAGAGCTTGGACGATTTTAGGAGTCTTTACATTCAGAAAGACCTAACTTATAGGCAAAGAGGAGAGTTGCTGACTCGGAGGCGGGCTCTTAATGCACCAGAGGGTGACGGAGAGGAGAGAAGTGAATTCTTGGCAGCTGCTGCAGAACGGGGGGCTGATCCCGGTACTGGCTGAGAACTGGCTGGTGATTATCGAGGCGATGGCGGTCGCGCTGGGGCGGCCGCGGTGGTGGGCGGTGCACGTGGGCGTGGCGGTGCTTGTAACCGCGGCAATGCTGATAACCGGGGCGGTGTTGGTGGTCGCGGCGAGACTGGGGGCGGTGCTGGCCGTGGTGGTGTTGGGAGCCGTGGTGGTGGTCGTGAAGCTCTGACTGGTATCAATGTCATCCCGGGTGACCGCGGAGGTGGTGCTTCAAACTAGCCAGTCACTCTTTGCAGATGAATTTCTCCATTCTGAGGTTGTGCTGTGTCAATTTGAATTCTCTAATGTATAAGGTCCCTTTTGTTGGTCATATGGTGCAGCGGTGGGATTTGCAGTTGGTGGGCGTGTTTGAGTAATGATTGACTTCTTTGGTGTCCTTGTCATTAGTTGATTTGCCAGGTTTTCAGCTGGTGAGGGGGGATGTGGTGTGGGAGGTGAAGAACCATGGAGTCTGTTTGTATGTTGCAAACAATTTGAAACTTGTGCCAATTGAGGTGACTATACCCAATGTTGCTGCAATTTCCCTCTTTGATTATGATGTTTTGGTTGTGCTCTCTTACGGCCCACCCTCCTACTCAGCTGAGGAGAATGTCAAGCTGATTGAATTATTGCTGGAGTTCAGTGTTGGCAGAAAGGTTGTTGTTCTTGGGGATTTTAACTTGCCTTCATTGGATTGGTCAGCAGACGTTTTTAATAATTATATCCCTCCCATTGATTCTCAGTTTCATGATTGTTTTGTTCTTCTTGGACACACTCAGTGGGTGAGGGAGGGTACTATTGTTGATTCGGGTAGCATTCTTGATCTGGTGCTGAGTACGGAGTAGGATAAGGTGTTGTTTGTGGCAGTTTTGCCTCATTTTCTGGGGTGCCACCATACCCCTGTCTTGGTGGATTATATCTTTCAGATGAATGATGTTGCTGAGGATCCTGGTGTTAAATCAGTTATGTGGTCTTGTGGTGATTACAGGAGCATGAGAGAGGTTTTAGAAGGTGTAGGCTGGCATTAAGAGTTTTTGTATGGCACTGTGGAAGAGAATTATAATTTGTTTCAGTCAATTGTCTATTCACTCGTCGATAGGTTGTTTCCACTCCAGACTGCTTCACAACCCAGCTGGTTACGGGCCCACCCTCCTAGGAAGCTGATGGCCAGTAGATCTTGGGCATGGGCGCAGTATAAGCTTTTGAGGGGGGAGCTTGGTAGGCAACATGCGGAGGTGTTGGTGTCCTTGCAGGGATTTAGTAAGCTTAATTTTGAGTACAGAAATTTCTCAGGCGACAGCCTTATTGGTGACTACATCCGGCCAATTGACATGCAATTTTTAGACTTTCTCATCTCTTGGACTTGTTAGTGGGTAAGAGAGCCTACTTTTCTTACTTTCTGACAGTATACTGGATCTTCTTCTTACATCTGAGGATGATCGTGTTGGTGAGGTGTTCGTGTTGCCGCTGCTGCCTTGCTGCCAGCATTCTGCTGTTGTGTTGGAGTATATCTTCAGTGGGGGGGGGTGGGGGCTGAAGCTGATAGCTGTGGAGGAGAGACGTATTTGGCACAAGAGGGATTATGGCAGAATTTTGGAGGCTCCGTCGCAGATTGACTGGCAGCTAGAATTTACTTCTTCTTTGGTGTGTGATTTTTATTTTCTTCAGTCTGTCTTGTTTTCCCTCATTGATAAGTTCATACCTCTCATGCCTGTTTGTTCTGGCCCCCATGGGCTATGAGGGCGCCCCCTGCTCTTGCTCGAGAGAGATCAGAGGCATGGCTTGCATACAAGCGGGTCAGAGGGGCAGAGGGTTGCAACTCAGCCGGTGCTCTTGGAAGATCACACATATTTAGTGAGCTGAATAGGCACTATAGAAACTTTTCCATTGACTCCAGGAAGAATTACGAGTCTAATTTACTTGACAGGCCTGATAACCATAAGCTGTTTCATGCTTATGTGAGAAATAAAAGGATTGGTTGTCCAGCTGTGGGTCCTCTCCGCTTGTCAACGAGTGAGATAGTGCAGGATCCTGATAGGATGTGCGAAGTCTTTGCTGCTTCTTCTTCGGGAGTCTTTGTTAGTGCAGCTCCAACCCACCCAGTCCCTTTCCAGTTCTCTGCGGGGAGTTTGGCGGATGTTGACTTTCCTAGGTTGGAGGTCCAGCGTGTCCTTTCCGCTCTTGATCCCAGTTCCAGTGTAGGTCCAGATGGCCTCCATCCACATCTGCTAAGGAACTGTGCTGTTGAGCTCTCCCTCCCTCTTTGTTTGATTTTTCAAAAGTCATTGAGGACGGGAATGGTCCCTGAAGCCTGGAGCAGATCGTTGGATGTACCAATATTCAAGGCCAAGTCCCACACTGATCCTCTGAATTACAGGCCTGTGAGTTCGACATCAGTTTGCTGTAAATCAATGGAGAGAATGGTTGTATCACGGTTGACCAAGTATCTTGAGAGCAATAATATTTTATCACCTCATCAGTATGGTTTTTGTAGAGGCCCTAGCACTGAGGACCAATTGCTGTTGACCTCTGTGAGAAATCTGATGATGTTGGAAGGTGGATTGATGAGGGATGGATTGTGGATGTTGTGATGCTGGATTTCAAAAGGCATTTGATGTGGTGAGTCATGCTGTGCTTCTGTCCAAATAGGAATCCTTAGGCGTTTGTAATTTTTTGCTAGCCTGGATCTCTGCATTCCTCTCTGGCAGTGTGATGAGCGTTTGTGTGAATGGCAGCGTGAGCAGCCCAGTTGCTGTGCCTCAGGGTTCTGTCCTTGGGCCGCTGTTGTTCCTGATTTATATTAATCACATCTCTAGTGGTCTCTTATGCAAGTTCAAGGCATTTGGTGATGACTACAAGTTGTACTTGAGATACTCGCGCAAGGACACCGAGTCTGCCGCTCAAGGTGTCCAATCACTGCAAAATGGGTTGGATGCAGTTGACTCTGTTGCACCGTCAGGGAACCTTGGACTGAATCCAGATAAGTGCGTTGTGCTGCGGTTTTTTAGAGGTTGTATTGATTTTGATGCTTTGGTTCCAGCTAACCAGTACGTCCTGCAGGGCAGAGTGTTGAAATTTGTTCCTACACACAGAGACTTGGGCGTCAATGTAGATACAAGTCTCCGATTCCACCATCATATTTGTGTGGTGGCTACAAAGGCTGGTGGGTTGGCCAACTGTTTGTTGAGATCAACTGTTTGCAGGTCGCGGGAATTTATGCTGTCCCTATACGTTTTGCATTTTCGTCCCCTTATCGAGTATGCATCCTGCATTTGGAACACTGGATATTGTGGGGACTCTAGGCTGCTGGAGTCTGTCCAGAGGAGATGGACTAAAAATATTGATGGACTTTCTGGCATGGACTATGGTGATCGTTTGAGGAGCCTGGATTTGTTTTCCATCAAGGGTCGGCTTTTTAGGGCAGACCTGATCAAAT
>SDVV010045756.1:0-10038 GCA_016164225.1 Gammarus roeselii
TTTCCCGCCCTTGGCATCCCGCTGTCGGGATGGTCGTGGGTGGGGGGGGCCCGGTCATTATGACGCGGCGGGGGTAAACCAGTGAAAACTGTCGGGCCCTGCTGCTGACGACGGTTCCTCGGTACATTCGGGACCCAGAGTGTAAGTTGAGGGGCTACCGGCCGGACCCTTTAGCACAAAAGGACTAAGTTGTGTGAGTGTGAGCGTGTGAGGGTGTGAGGTGCGCCTTGCCGTCGGCCTAGTATCTGTATCTGTGTATTTGTTCATCGGTATGGGTACTGCAGCGGCTGCAAAGATTATGTTGTGAGACTTATCATTTATTTACAAAACAATAGCCTGTCAAATTGTTCTGAAGCAGTCAGCAGTACCGGTAGTTCAAAAACAATGTTCCATCGTGTTCTATCACGACAAAATACAGTTGGCAGTAGTTAACATAATGACGAATATGCCTTGGGACAATGCAATGGTTAAGAAGTTTCGAATTTCATAGTGTGTCCGACTTGGTCCCTATTTAACTCAAACATTGTGATTATTAATTACTTGTAGGTCCAGTTAATTATTTTTGTGGTTAATTTCTTTTTTTTTTTGGGGTACGAATATGCCCTGGAACAATGTAATGGTTAGGATGTATGTAATTTTCTTGGGTGTCCGACCTAGCTCCTATGTAGCTCGGACATTGCGATTATTCCTAACTTGAAGGATGGATCAATTACTTTTGTGGTCACTTAGCTCGCACGAGGAAACCTCTATCAGTCAATGTCATACAGAGATCTTATCTTGTCTTGCACTCGCACACGTTCCAGATTTTCTTTTGTTCCTAGGTAACATTCGAATGCCCCTACATCAGCTTTATTACAGTCATGACGATGATTTCCCACTTGGATCATATAAATTTCAAGATTTGCTTTCTTATTCTCATTGAACTCTGGTACATACGACTGTAACCCGTCGACATTAGTCACCCAAAGCCGACTTTCTTGCCGACTTCCTTTTTCCTTCAACCATTTATGAATGTAATCTCCCACTCTTTTAATTTTGATTTACCCATTCTGTGCTAACTGATATTTCCAACACTGGTCAATATTTGTTCGATTCGACTCCCATCATCTTCGGAGATTGCTTCTTCCATAACACGCAGACTAATTTTAGCCACGTGAACATTCATTGTTGTCAATTTGAGTATGAGCCGTCCTGCTCCCCCTTACACTCAACGTAACACTGACTCCAGTCTCGGCATAGCGCTAGCTATTTTAATGCGATTGCATGCATTTTTTTGCAAAACACTAGGCCTATCTTCGCTCGCCTTGATCATCCCCTGTGTATGTATGTATGTATGTATGTATGTATGTACGTGTATAGAGGTGTGTACGTATGTGCATGTGTATGTTCAAGCGTATGTAGTTGTACATGGGTTAAAAAAAAAATAATAAGAACGTATGATAGTGATACCGTGGAATTGTCATGTGAAAAAGCATCTGCTAAAGAAGATGGTAACCGAAGTATCGAATGGGTAATGGAAGGGAATCAAGTATAAGAAGTGTAAAATTGTACAGTAAATAAATTTATATCCGACTTTGTTTCAAAATTGCTGGTAATAAAATATGAAGTGAGAGAATCATGTCTCAAGCGTTCGAGTGCTGGGAGAATTATGTATATTTCAGAACTGTGCGGGAATATAGTGAATGGTAATAATGGCGTCAGTAAAAAAAATTAATGTATTCGTTGTCATAAACATGCAACTATGATTAAAAAACTAGCGTCGAGAAAAAGTTCGTTGAAGACTAATAACAGAACTTTGGTTAGAAGGTTAGGATTGGAAGTGTTGCATACACTTCTCCCAATGGTATCAGTTTATTTAAAATTTGTACTAAGTGCAATATACTAGAAGTAACTAGCTCAGAGAACAAAAAACTCCCAGTAGATAAATCCTACAGAAATTATGAACCGACAGCTCCAGGTGAGAAATAATGCTCATCATCGATAAAGAACCCTTCGAGTGCCACTGATACCGAGAATCAAGATAAAACCAGATAGGGAAGTCGAAGTCAATACGTATGGTTCGCAGAGTTGCTCCTACGAATTTTCTGAGTTAATAGTTATTTTCTCGTATAAATGATAAGCCTATGTAATTCCTCAACATATATATATGTATCAAAAATTAATTATCAATAAAAATATATCTTATACATGTTGGTTCACAAACTCCTAAATTTACTCGAATGCCTAGCAAGAAATTTGCAGTTATGCAACATGACTTGCATTGAAATGCAAAGCAACGCCCCCTGCCTTGCATTGAAAAATGCGATAGATATTAAACAATTAAAATTGCACACGGTTAACCAAGGTATCATAGATATATATCACATCAGCTCCGAACAGAAGCTAAAGCAAACGACTTCAGCTTCTTTTATAACACTCGGAAACCCCAGTACGATGACAACGTTTCGCTCATCTACTCGGACAGAGACTCGTTGCTGATCTTGTTCGTAGGTATGACCTACATTGAGGCGGAAAAAGCGTCTATCTCCCCCAGGCTTAGTACATGGACTTCCTCCACCAACCCGAAAAATCATCCCTTTTACGATGAATCAAAGTATTGCAGCTGGAACTACAGAAAAGCGAAACAGCCGATTACTACCCGAGTGAGATCATTTGCTTGCAACCACCGTGTAACAGTATGTTGCTCGAGTCTGAGGCCACAAACCAGTTGCTAAGGGTATCAATTACCAGACACAACAAAATCAGATCTGAACAATACACAGCAATACATAACCAGAAAACATACACACACTTTGAGATCATACAAAACATTCACGCACAAGCAGGCCACCTTCAAACAGTACGCCCTATTAAAAATTGCCGCAGTAAATTTGAAAACAAACGATACTATATCGACGCGTGCACTACTCTTGCATATGGCTATCCAGACATTCCCAAAAAACCCATTTCAGTTGAACTTAACGACACTAAAAAGAGGAAGCGATTTGTCTAGGCTGATAATACTGATGTAGACAGGGATTTAACATGGAAGAGACGTAAGCCGGGTGAGGCCGTCTTTGGCATATGTACCCGGCTGAATGATGAAATTACGTCCACACCAACAGGTTAATGCTAATAATATGTTGAAATTCCTATGTAATCATGTTTTAAATATATAAATAAAAACTTATCCATGTATCACTATCCATAATCGTACGGGTTGAGAATGCGTGAATGTATAGCACTGTCCCCGCTCATAATAAGATGAAAATGATCCTAACATGATCAAAATGTTCATATGTAATCATGCTACTATGTTATAAATAAATTATAAAGCTGAACTTGTTCGATTGTCCGCAGGAATACGCATTGAAAAAAAAACTGAAACACACTGCAACCGACCCTAAACTTATGGTAAAATGATTGATGTATCTATATAATATTTTTAAACTTGTTTCATTGTGCAAAGACATACGGTTTTGAAATACGTGAACGTATCTGCGGCTACTAATCAAATCTTAACGATGAGTCCTGACGAAACTCTGGAAATGAATATTCATACAACGGGAAAAGCGGGTGAATTCAATCAAATGATATATATTTTTTTGCTATACACACTTGAAAATTAACATACATGACCTAGTAACATATATCCATATAAGCCGTCCGAACCCAGCCGTAAGCAAGCCCTAGGACATCCCGTAAGCGTAACCCAGCCGTAAGCCTGCCGTTATCCAGCCGAGGTCCTCTACTGCATGTCCGAGAGGAATGGGAGTCAAGATAAGATCTATGTATGACATTGACAGATAGAGGTAATTAACTTGACCACAAAATATTTCATCCGCTTTACAAGTTCAGAATAGTTTCAATGTCCGAGCTATAACGGGGCTAAGTCGGACACCCAAAGTAATTATATACATCCAAACCATTACATTGTCTCAAGGCATGTTCGTACACCCAAAAAGTAATTAAATTAGCCACCAAAGTAGTTAACATGACCTACAAGTTCAGAATAATAACAATGCACGGGTTACATGGGGGCTAAGTTGGACACAAAAAGTAATTACTTACATCATATCCATTACATTGTTCCATCCATGTTTCGTACACCCAAAAAGTAATTTTATTAGCCGCAAAAGTAATTGACTGGACCTACAAGCAATTACTAATTACAATGTCCGAGTTCTATGGGGACTAAGTCGGACACACAATGTAATTATATACTTCCTAACCATTAAATTGTCCCAGGGCATATTCGTCACCATATTAACTACTGTTGGCGATTTTCTAAGAAGCTGCGGCATGACTGTGAAAGAATGGACAAAACTTTATAGACCGAGATCGGTGAAGGAATAAGGCAATTATAACAAGAAAATAAATGTCAGCAAATGTCGATACATGATAGTCATATATGTATATTATTTTTTGTGGTCATAAGTAATCATTGTCATGAATATATATCAGCCTTTGGGTGATTCAGCTTTTTAAAACATTTATGACGATTCAGCGTTTTAGAGCATCTCATGAATGCATGGGACATTAAAGCTCTCACGAAGCTGATAGTGTTAAACAACATCATGGAAGATCATTGTATGAGTAGCATTGAACTTAAATGCAGCTTAATAACACATTCTCGAATCGCTACGCTACGGTAATTCCAGCCATTTCGTAAGTATAGGAAATGCTGCTATTTAATCAATTGAGTTTTTATATTTTTTAAATTAATATTTTCCTAGATAGACATACACTTACGGGTTCGTAAACAATTTACTTTATTGAACAGGCTTTGTCTGTTAATTTATGTAGCACATCAACATTTGCGTATGCTATTGTGAATAGTTGATTTCTAGAAACTTTCAATAATGGATATACTGAGTTAGTTAGGGAGGAGATTGGGGATAAGCTTCCTATCCAAGCTTCTCAGTCCTTAGTCGATTTCAGCCGCCTACCATTGCTGCGATGCTGCCTGCCTACCCACACGGCAATACTGGCAGCCCACCCATGTAACGATACTGCAAACTTAATCGAACATCGATGCCGACCGTCTACCAAAGCGGCGATGTTAGCAGACTACCCTCTGCGGTGATACCTACTCATGCGGCAACGTTGACATCTAAATCATACGACGATGGTGACAACCTATACTCATGCAAGAAAAAAAAAATTACAAGAGACGCCTCGTGGTATTAAATTCAGGGTACATTTGTATCGGGTAATGTACTTGGTCCCACATCAAACTTGTTAGTTCTATAGAACAAACGATTACGTTCGTGTCTGTCACAATTCTTTCATACACATTAAATACAGGGTACAGCTTTTTCGAGTGATGTATATGATGTACATTAAATCAGGGTACAACTTTATTGCGTAATATATTTGGTTACGGCGATGACCATCATCACAAGAAGAAGTCTCGGTATAGTGGTAACTACAACATCCTAACCGGTGTGCCCTTGTCCTTAGCTCTATTTATAGCCAAAAAATGGACGACCTGCATGCATTCCCCACAACGTTCGTCATTATTTTTTCAACACAGTTACTGTATGTGTCAAATACTAACTACGTATTCCAATCAAAACGCATCCGCAGGCAGCAACGCTATGCTGTGTTGAATGGAGACACGACGAAACAACAAACTACTCTCCCGGGGCCGAGATCAAAGCGATAAACTGCCCTCGCCAGTTGCATCCTCTCCTTGTTGCATTTAATAGTATGCCCGGAAACAACGGTCGCGCGTAACAGCGTCATCGAGCGGCTAGTCCATCTATTCGAACGCGGAGGTAATTAATTGGTTCCTTTTATAAGCGATATGAAAAGGCCAATTTGAATAAGGTAATTGCCTGACAAAGGTGTGTTTTATATTCCGCCAACAAAACTCACGGGCGTCGGAACGAACATATCATTTATTTATTTATATCTTCTCTTCGCTGAAATTTGTTTATAACGGTGGTGAGGCACTGGGTGTTGAGGGACTGGATGTTGAGGGACTGGGTGTTGAGGGTCTGGGTGTTGAGGGACTGGGTGTTGAGGGACTGGGTGTTGAGGGACTGGGTGTTGAGGGACTGGGTGTTGAGGGACCGGGTGTTGAGGGACTGGGTGTTGAGGGACTGGGTGTTGAGGGACTGGGTGTTGAGGGACTGGGTGTTGAGGGACTGGGTGTTGAGGAACTGGGGTTTGGGGTTGGATGACGGGAAAATGTTTTTCGAGTTACTCGAATGGATGAAAAAATAATGATTCTGTTATCAGAAGCTTCAGAATTTATTTTATGAAGAAAACATGTTTGTTGAGTTTCACAGGCCCAACAATCCAAATACTTGATATCCACTGAACAATTTCGTTAAAAAAATATAATAGATGTGAATAGCACCGAAAGATGCGGTAAGGAAATTATATGTTCAGTCATTCGTTTAGGAATAACACACTCTATCCAAACCACCGAATAGTGAGGTTATAAAAACAGGGTCGGGCATAAGGTACAGGGACGTTTGGTCCGGTAGATATTTCAGAAAATTGGAAAACTCAGAGGTTGAAAATGTGGAAGGAGACAGCAGCACGGAACACGAGTGAGAACCGAATATCAAAATGCTGCACGGAACACGAGTGAGAACAGAATATCAGAATGCTGCACGGAACACGAGTGAGAACAGAATATCAAAATGTGCAAACGAAGCAAATTAAAATACGTATTAGGGAAATACCATTTATATTATGACAATGATATTAGTGAATGTACAGTAAAATATATATGTAACTGCGTAAACATGGATAACCACAAATCAATCAAATAAACGGAACATCAAAAATGAATGAAAAGATGAACAAGGCGTAAATAAAAAAAATATTTTGTGTGGATGAGAGATAAAAAAAATATCAAGTAAGGTGTGTCAATAGACGTGAACGAAAAAATAGAAAGGAATCAAAGGTTAATATGATACAATCTATATAAGCTCTTCGTTTACTCAATCTATATTAGCTCTTAGTTTACTCAATCTATATTAGCCCTTCGTTTACTCAATCTATATTAGCACTTCGTTTACTCAATCTATATTAGCCCTTCGTTTACTCAATCTATATCAGTCCTTCGTTTACTCAATCTATATTAGCCCTTCGTTTACTAAATCTATATTAGCCCTTCGCTTACTCAATCTATATTAGCCCTTCGTTTACTCAATCTATAATAGCCCTTCGTTTACTCAATCTATATCAGCCCTTCGTTTACTCAATTTATTTTAGCCCTTCGTTTACTCAAGTAACGTATTCATTTTCGCGAAGAAAACATTCGTTTGTGAGGTCAAAAAAAGCGATGGATTTGGTTAGCCAATACAAGGGGTTGTTGATTATTGTGTCATAACAGTAAGTTCAAAATATCTTGTACATCATAACAACGTTCATAGCATTCAGAAAATGTACATTTAGTTGAACGTGATGCCACATTAGTCGATCTAAGACCTGTGATGATATTCATTACCCAGTCAAATCATTTGAAGAGATACCAAATATATAGTACTATGGTGATATGTTATCAGTTTTTCAGTCTATCAAATGCTAATCGAGAAATATTGAAACTCGCACTTGCCAACACATTAGTGGCGACTGTTTCGAGTGTAAGGTTCTGAGCTGCGGAAATATTACTTTCCATGCAGATAAACTCTGTATTCACAATATAGTTTATGCATCTATTGTTTATTTATAGTAGATACTAAGTAGGTAAACTATGCCGTCGTGACCTGAAATCTGACATATTGCATGCGTGTCACCAACTCAAGCCGGGCATGTTCGTCAATGGAAGATTTACTCCAGGACGCAGAAAGCATATGTACGTTTTCAGACGAGCGAAAAAGCTGTTTCCCAAAAAGTTTTCGGCTCTGGATCTCTCGACGGCCGCGTATTCGTGTGGGCTTGGCCCGTATCCAACACGCCCGCTGCATTCAACTCATGAGTGTTAATGAAAACCCAACATCGAATAGCTGCGATAAAATCCTCAAGACTCTACTCTCTACCTGAGACGACAATTGGCATTGAAGTGCGAATAACAGTGCCTTGGTTATCTCGACATTTTTGTGTTTATGGGGGTCGGCGATTCATGGGAGCCGTTCTTCCTTTGTGCGGATTCGCAGTGTCGAAAAACACTGAATAACTTCTGTGTTAGGTAGACATGACGACTTGACAACCATGTCTGATTTTTGAAAGATGTTCATGAAATAAATCGACTCTGAACACATTTTTTATAGCTTTCTTTGCATGTTTTAACCAACCCAAACATTCAACTTATGTACCATTGTCGTATTCAATTTAAATCAGACTCGCAAATCATGTTCCACAGTGATAAATTTCAACATTCGAGGCATCAATGCTCATATTTTCAAGTTCATCTAGATGCGTTAGTCACCGCAGAGATAGCCAGACATAATTATTCATACAGTGATGTGGCTCAGTGAGGTTAGAGCGTCTCTTGCTATATTCAGGGTAATGACTCACGTCGCTCGGTCTGATACGGGGGCAGAGTTGGTGAGTTCGGGTCTTTAGCCTAGTGGATTATTTAGATTAGGTAGAACATCTCACTCAGTATATGCACAAATTCAATAGAGTCGTATATAAAATAAAAATAAATGTATTGCGGCAAATTATAGTCCCTATGCAGATATGCACTTACGACAAAAAAATTGTGTTTCCTATGCAATCTGTTATTTTTTTGCCCACCATCGTATAGCCCGCCCACTCTTCCTGAAATGGTTAATCTGGATATCCGTCACTTCTAGACCTCATTTGTTCCAACTTGCTGCTTGCTTAAATTAGTGGTATATTTCTTCGTAATCCCTCTCCTGCAAATCAGACTAAATATATAGACATTTCGGCAACTTTTTCCTTTTATTTTTCAGATCCAAGAGATTTCAATAACGATTTGAACATTTCATTCAGACCATAAATATTGTTCCCTTTTTCCTGTAATGGCTAAATTGGTTGGGTCTAAACTACTGCACAATCCTTGGTTGACCCGTGATAGGGGCAGAAAATATCGTAATGTTAAATGTTCAGAGGTGTAGGTGGTTCTGGTTTGGAATTTCCGCTGCTCACATATTATTCCTGAAAGGAGTTTTTTTTTATTCTGATAGCACTTGCCGATATTCGAGCAGTAAGGCGTAGCATAAATACTTGCGCAGGAGGGAAAGGAAGAGGATGTCTGGGATGATGGTTTGTCTGAGTTTGGGATTGTTGTTTGCGGTTGGGTGCTACTTCATGTGGTGCCAGTGGTCGGCTGTGTTGCAGCGCAGGATTACCGTTATGATGTGAACGTAGGGGACTGCAGGATAATATTGTCGTCAAAGTTAGGTTCAGTTATGAGCGATTTCCTATGGTTGGAAAGAGATTGCCAAACAATATGGTCGTTGTTTGGTGTAGATGGTGTGTAAGCGGATGGGGTGGAGGCACAGATTGTGGTTTATTGAACAGATGATTATTATGTGTTGTACATTTGGGTGTTGTACAATTGGGATTTGTTTGGCATACCCTGGCTGAAGCATGATGTTTTTTTTTATCAAAGTTTATTTTGCGTTGTCACGACATGAATTAAATAGGGGAGATAAAAATGGTGGTGTCGGGGGTTCCGTGAGAGGTAGAACGTAAGGTTGTGTTAAAAACTGTATAGTTTGGACTGGTGGAACGTGGGAATCGGGTGAATGGGGTTCAGTTTGCTGTGCCCTGGCAGGACCAAAGGGCTTCTGGGGAAAAAAGGTTTCCTTGGTGTTCAGTGGCAGCATTGATCGTGGGTGAAGTGTAAGATTGGGTGTAAGGGACATAATGTGGTGTGTAGTGACATTGATGTTGGATATGACGTAGGATAAGAGTAGTGTATATGTCGCCTAGAACGGCATTCTAGAGTCATTTTGTCCGGTCTACGGGAATTTACACATAACATTTCAACGGGGTAGGACGCAGGGTAGGGACTCAACCGGTTTGTACGCAAGGTAAGCGCAAAAACGAGGGGGCGGGCGGAGGGTACCGGAACTGGTTTTGTGCCCCGAGTCAGCTAACGGACGGGGGGGGGGAGGAGGGGGGAGA